>VSMD01074391.1:0-34303 GCA_008750895.1 Mirza zaza | reverse complement strand
TTTTTGAGACAGTCTCACTCTGTTGCCCAGGCTAGAGTGAGTGCTGTGGTGTTAGCCTAGCTCACAGCAACCTCAAACTCCTGGGCTCAAGCGATCCTTCTGCCTCAGCCTCCCGAGTAGCTGGGACTACAGGCATGCGCCACCATGCCCGGCTCATTTTTTATATATATTTTTAGTTGGCCAATTAATTTCTTTCTATTTTCTGTAGAGATGGGGTCTCGCTCTTGCTCAGGCTGGTTTCGAACTCCTGACCTTGAGCGATCCACCCGCCTTGGCCTCCCAGAGTGCTAGAATTACAGGTGTGAGCCACCACGCCCGGCCCATAGCTATCTATTAATCTCATGACAGCTCTGTGTGGGGCGACTGTGCCATCCCCACTTACAGGTGAGGAAAGCTTCTTTCCTGCCTTCTATTGATTTATTTGAAAATTCTTCAGAATTCCATTTTAATTACTGTCTTCAGTGGTTTCTCTAGGAATTACAATATATATTCTTAACTTTTCATACTCTCCTCAGAGTTAATCTTGCATTATTTCATATGCTACTTCCAGTTATTCACCATGACCACCATTTACCACACTCCTGTCTGTCCTTTATGCTAGAATCGACCTGTGCATTATATTGACATACTTTGCGAACTCTGCAAGACTATGCTATAATTTTTTTCCTTAAAGAGTTATATCTATTTAAAGAAATTAGAGGAGAAATCATCTTATATAGCTACCCAGATATTTACCATTTCTAATACTCTTCATTTCCTTGCTGAAGATTTGAGTTTTCATATGGTATCATTTCCCTTCTACCTGAAGAACTAACTCCCTTTGGCATGTCTTATAATGCAGGTCTGCGGTGATGAATTCTCTTAGTTTTTCTTAATCTGATAATATTTTTCTTTTATTTTCATTCTTGAAGTATATTTTCGCTGGATATATAATTCTATACAGAAAAAATTTCTTTCATCACTTTAAAGATGTTGTTCCATCATCTTCTGGCTCCATAGTTTTTGAAGAGACGTCAGCAGTCAATCAAATTCTTGGTGCTGTGTATCTAGTGTGTTGTTTTTCTCTGTCTACTTTCAAGAAAGACTTCAGAAAAAGTCTTTTTCTTCAGAAAAAGACTTCTCTGTCTTACTTTCTCTTTGGTTTTCAGATATCAGTTTGACTTGATATTCCTTGGCATGGCGCTTTGGGAAAAACACTCCCCAAATTGTCCTTTCCTCTAATGCCACAACAATCAACAAAAAAAGAGGACTTCTGTGACCAAACGTGGCGTTTCCCACACAGAACAAGCAGCAAACACCAGCTGGGTATCCTCTAATTCAATTCTGACACTGTCTCCCCAGAGACGGCATTAGGTCCCACAGGGTAAGCGCTCAATCCCTAAGACTGGTCCCTTCTTCCCACCAGTCACAAGTCCAGGCCTGCAGAACTTCCAACTGACTGGCTTCAAATTGGTGTTCTCATGACCTCCTCTTTGGGTTTGATTAATTTCTAGAGTGGCTCACAGAGTTCAGGGAAACATTTACTTACGCGTACCAATTTATTACAAGGGATGTCTTAAAGGATACAAACAAATGGCCAGATGAAGAGGTATATAGGGTGAGGTCTGGAAGGGTCCCAACACGGGAGCCTCTGTCCCTGTGTAGTTGGGGTATGCCACCCTCGCAGCACGTGTGTGAGTTCTTGTTCCTATTCCTGTTCACCTCCACATGCGCAGCTCTCCAAACCCTGTCCTGTGGTCCTTTTATGGAGACCTCACTGGGTGCCCATGACTGAAGCATGGACAACCATCTCAAAATGTGACTGGGCAAAAAGTGCATGATCTAAACCCAGCATGGCCTGTCTGTTCAGATTCTTTCTGGCCTCTCCCTGCAGCGTTCCTTCCTCCAGGGTATGGGGCAGGACCTTCTCTGGAATGAGTCTTTTGATCCACAATCAGATTAGAGTCCTGCCTTGGGCAAGTAAAAGGAAGACAGGAGAAGGTCAGAGAGAGAGCCTGTCTCCTGGGACCTAAAGCACCCCAACATTGTAACAAGGACTATGGGAGTTATGAGCCAAGAACTGTGGTTGAAAAAAAAAATATATATATATATATATCATAACACCATCCATGGTTTTCTCTAAATTTATCCTGCTTGGAGTTTGGTGAGCTTCCTGAAATTTTAAATTTGGATCTATCAAATTTGCAAAATATTTGGCCATTTTTCTTCAAATATTTCATTCTGCCTCATCTTCTTTCCTCTCCTTCTAGAACTCCAATTACATGCATGAAGTCCTTACAATTACACGTAATTGGCCTACAGGTCTCTGAGACACTGTTTTGTTTACTTATTTGGTTCTAATCTTTTTTCTCTGTGTTCTTCAGGTTGAATAATTTTTATTTATCTATATTCAAGTTCACTAACAGGTTTCTATTCCTCTCCATTCTGTCATTCAACCCATCCAGTGAATTTTTTCCTCTTGAGATAAATAGACAGTGTATATGTTGGTATTAAATTTCCATTTGTTCCTCCCTACACCTCCCCATTCCTGCAATTTGATTCTTTAAAAAAATAATTTCTATTTCTTTGCTGAGATTTCCTTCATTCACAGATGAGAAGCTTTTAAATTTAACAAAGTCCAATTTGTGGATATTTTTTCATAGATCATACTTTTGGTGCTATACATAAAAATTCATCACCAAAGCCAACATCTCTGAGATTTTCTCCCATGTTATCTTCTAGAAGTTTTATAATTTTTGCATTGTGTATTTAGATGTATGCTCCATTTTGAGTTAGTTCTTATAAAAGAAGTAAAATCTTTGTCTAGGTTTTTTTTTTTTTTTTTGCATGTACACACCCAATTGTTCTAGCATCATTTGTTGAACAGACTATCCTTTCTCCATTGAATTGCTTTTGCTCTTTAAATGTAGGTCTATTTCTGGGCAAAAACATAGAATATATAGGGTTTGGTACTATCTGCAGTTTTAGGCATCCACTGGGGGTCTTGGAATGTATCCACTGTGGAAAAAGGGGCTGACTGTATTAGTAATTTGTTTCTTCTTTATTGTTTTTGTAGTTAGCCTGGCTGTTGGTTCATTATTTATATTGATCTTTTCAAGGAACAAGATTTGGGTTTTATTTATTTTCTCTATTTTCCGTTTTCAATTTCACTGGTCTCTGTTCTAATTTTTATTATTTCTTCTGCTTGCTCTATGCTTAAGTCGCCCTTCTTTCTCTAGCTTCCTAAGGTGGAAACTTAAAATTATTGATTTTAGATTTTTTTTTTTTATAATAATGCATTCAATGGTATAAATGTCCCTCTAAGCACTGCTTTTTATGGCATTCAACAAATTTTGAATTTGTATTTTCACATAATTCAAAAATCTTTAAAATTTCTCCTGAGACTTATTTGACCTATGTGTTATTTAGAAGTGTGTTGTTCTAAACAACAACATGGGCGGTGGTGGGTCATGCTTTATAATCCCAGCACTTTGGGAGGCCAAGATAAGAGGATTGCTTGAGGCCAGGGGTTAAAGACCAGCCTGGGTAACATAGAGAGACTCCATCTCTAAAAAAAAATTTTTTTTTTAAGTTAGCCAGGCATGGTGGCACGTGCCTGTAGTCCCAGCTACGTGGAAGGCTGAGATGGGAGGATTGCTTGAGCCCAGGAGTTCAAGGCTACAGTGAGCTTGCCACCGGACTCCAGCATTGGTAACGGAGAGAGAACTTGTCTCAAAAAACAAAGCAAAAAACAGAACAAAAACAACAAAAAGTGTGTTGTTTAATCTCCAAATGTTTTGGGATTTTCTAGCTAGCTTTCTGTTACTGATTTCTAGTTTAATTCCATTGCGTTTCTGAGCACATACTTGCAAAGCAACGGGGTGTTGGACGTGTTACGTCGTGGGAGGTCTGGTTTCTGTTATATTCCTCCAGCATGCGTTTTATTTTATTGTTTTATTAGGCAACTAACTTCAAACTCTGCTCTTGGATGGCAGCTCAAATTGCAGTTCAGTTCTTTTTTCTCTGCAGAAGTGTTCTCCACCCATGTGTGGTTGGGGGAATCAGCCAGAGGTTTGGACACAGTTTTTTTTGAGACAGAGTCTCACTTTGTTGCACAGGCTAGAGTGAGTGCTGTGGTGTCGGCCTAGCTCACAGCAACCTCAAACTCCTGGGCTCAAGCAATCCTTCTACCTCAGCCTCCCAAGTAGCTGGGACTACAGGTATGCGCCACCATGTCTGGCTAATTTTTTCTATATATATATATATATATTAGTTGGCCAATTAATTTCTTTCTATTTATAGTAGGGATGGGGACTCGCTCTTGCTCAGGCTGGTCTCTAACTCCTGACCTTGAGCAATCCGCCCGCCTCGGCCTCCCAGAGTGCTAGTGGACAGAGTTTATACACGGGATCTAGAGCTCCCCGTCTCTGGGTCTCTGCTTTATGGGACTCCCTCCTTCCCTCTCCAGTGGCTGCAGTTGCCCTAAATTTTGTCCTCTGGTTCTTCAGGCCAGAAACACTACAGGTTTCCTACATGTGCTGTGCTGACTGGACCCCACCCCACCCCCAACCACATGCCAGGCCCCTTCTTCCAAGTGTTGACTCCCAGCCAGAGGTTGCTTTTGCTCACTGTCCAGGTCCTTGAGGTGTTCTGTTTTGATTTTGGTTTTATATTTTGTCAAGAGTTGTTATCTGTGGGAAGGTTAATTCAGTAGGATCTTAGTTACACTGCAAGAAAAATCTCCAAAACTGAGGCATAAGAAGGCAACATCACTGGCTTGTGATGACCCAACTAGCAAACTGCAGAACTGGAATTCAAACCCAGGCATAACCAACTTCCAGCCCTTGCAAGTACCTTTTCTTTTACTGATCTGTCTTCCACCTCTTGTTTGTCAACCGAGAGTCCTAGAACTTCTTATTGCTCAAGTGACAATGGTAGGATCTTCCAGCATTTCTGATTTTCCCTTTGCATAAAATCCAACCAGATTAAGAAGGGGACTTTATTCATTGCCTTTTGTCATTCTCTGTCCTGTGAATGGATGGTGATCACATTGTATCAGCTTTGAAGTTCCTGCCCATCCCCGGCTTGCCAAGGAAATGCCCCTGCAGTGAGCACAGACCATGTGCTGCCCTTCGCCCACCTCACGTGTTAAGAACGGCTCCCCCCCTCAAAAACAAACCCAAACTCTCTCGCTAGACAACCTTACAGTGGCTTTTTTTTTTTTTAAGATAGGAGTTGTGAGGCTCAGAGAGGGTAAATTAAAAGCCGGAGGACACAGCTGGTAGACAGCAGAGCTGGGTTGCTCCAGGCCCTGCACCAAGCTGCCTCTAGCATCCCAAGCCATGGCGTGGCCGGGCGTGGGAGCCAAGGGGACAGCACACCAAGGTCTTCTCAGTCTTGCTTCTCTCCTTGAAAGCAGCCCTCTTTTCATCGGTTATTCATGCCAGGCATGTCTCCCTGCCACCCGGCCACAAGGGGGCGCCGTGGGGACCAGGAGCAGCATCTCTTGGGCTGTGCCCACCACACCCCTCCGTGATTTCTAGGCTCTCCAGCTGAGCCTCATGCTGGCCTCTTGTGTCACCATTTCTCTCCCCTTGTGCCCCAGCCCTATGGGGAGGGCTGATGTGACTTTTCACCTAGGCCATGTCTTGATGTGGCCACAAGCCAAGAAGGTGCTTGGATCAGGCCTGGGCCTCAGGTCTCCGCTTAGGACGGTTCTCTCCTGGGAGCCTCTAGACGCCCTCTCCCCAGTCCCCTTCCGCTGACAGGCCAGCGTTTCCAAGCCATTGATGCTGGGACCTCGGCCTGCCTTGACGGAGAGACCAGCTCTGAATCAGGCAAGTTAGCTGCGAGTCGCCACTCAGCTGTACTTCAAACCAAGGCTCTTGTCCTTAAGTTGATTCCCCTTCCAAATGGCAAACGCTGAGGAAAGCACAGGGGCCGCGGATTCAGATCTTCTGACCTTCTGCGGCCCAGGGATCAGAGTTTCGGGGAAGGTAAAAGGAAGACAGACCCAGCAACTGCGTGCCAGATACTGTGCTGTGGGAACTCCTCAAACATTTTCTCAATCCCGACAATGACCCTGCACTGGGACTTGTTTTCTGTCTTTTACAGAGAAATAAACAGAGACTCAGAGAGGTCAAGTAACTTGCCTAAGGACACACAGCAAGGAAGTAGCAGATCTGGGACTCCAGCACCAGTGCTTCTGCCCCTTCAGGGCACTGCAGTGGCTTCTGGTCTTCCTACTGCCCTCCCTGGACCCTGCAGACAAAACAGTGCCCTCCCCCTCCCTCCTTCCGCCTCTCACCTCCCCAAGCTATTGAACGTCACTCCTCATCTGCTCCTCCATCCACCTGCAGACAGTCAGGGCCACCTTCCCCTTTAGTACTGGGAGGGTTTAAAAGAGAAGCCCAGCACCTCAAGGCCACAGACAGGCTGGGGCTCTGTGTGACTCCAAAACAGAGTTGTCTGGATAGATGAAGTGACCTCTCACTCAACCATATAGCCCGAGCCACAGAGATGCTGGACAGTGACCAGAGAGAGCCACGCACGGAGAAGGAGCGCTAGAGAGATGAGTTGGAAGAGGAAATGCTCCCATGGGCGCCAGGGGCCGCTGGGGCTGCCCATGTGACTGGCAGGCCAGATTTCTCACCACCCATTCAGCCCCGGCCACAGGCTGCCTTAAGCCAGGGTTGTAAATAGCTGGGAATATAAACGTTGGGCAGGGAGAGTTGAATGCAGCCTGCTCCTGGACCGGGAGATACAAAGTGGGAGTGTGGGGATAGTGGCTGGTCTAGAACCAGGCTCAGGGTTTACAGGAAAGATCTGTGTCCTCCTCCTACAGAGATCTGGGTTGTGAGCTATCTTAGGGTTGGGGAGACCTCAGTGGGACCCTGGGATTCACACGCACCCTGCTCTGGTTACTCAAGGGTACCTAACTGCATTCTAAATGACACCGGCCCCTTTGGCCTCTCCCAAAGGGGAGGAAACTCGCCTGCATTGAGCACCTACCAGGTGTTGGGCACTGGGTACATCACGATACCATCACTGAAATAAAGGCATTAATAGTAACCACTTCTCCATAGCTGCTATATCAGGAAGCACGTTGAACACTTTCCATGTCATAATATCGTTGTGTTAGGATCGTTAATGTCAGCAGTAACACGGTAACAGTAGCTAAAATTTCCTGAGCACCTTGTATGCTTCAAGCACTGGCTTGGGCTTTTCTGTAAAGCCATCATCATCACCACCATCAGGCTGCCATCTGTGGGCTACTGACAGCTGCTGTGTTTGGCACTTGTCAGCAACTCTCATGCTGTCTAGTTAGACTTAATTCTTATGTCCACCATGTGAGGGAAGTAGTCTTACCCCCATTTTGTAGACGAGGAGACTGAGGCACACAAGATTAAATGATTTGCCCACAGTCACATGCTAGTAAGTAGCAGATGAGGATTGGAATCCAGGTCTCTTGACTCCCAAGCCTTTCACCTCCCACCACATGTCCCTTCCCAAGGATGAGAAATGCTTATTGGACGAATGAATGGACAAGCACAGAAACATGTGATGGGTGGAATTTCCAAGCCCCAGGAGGTTAAGCAGGTTGTTCAAGGTCACGGAGCCAGGCCGGGCGCAGTAGCTCATGCCTGTAATCCTAGCACTCTGGGAGGCCAAGGTGGGCGGATTGCTCGAGGTCAGGAGTTTGAAACCAGCCTGAGCAAGACCCCGTCTCTTCCAAAAATAGAAAGAAATTAATTGACCAACTAAAAATATATATACAAAAAATCAGCCGGGCATGGTGGCGCATGCCTGTAGTCCCAGCTACTTGGGAGGCTGAGCCAGGAGGATCGCTTTAGCCCAGGAGATTGAGGTTGCTGTGAGCTAGGCTGATGCCACGGCACTTGCTCTAGCCTGGGCAACAAAGTGAGACTCTGTCTCAAAAAAAAAAAAAAAAAGGTCACGGAGCCAGACAGCAGTGAGATGGGGAAGGGGTCCCGGCTCTGGTGTCTTGGTGCAGGCTTCTCTCACAATCTATCCTGCTACTTTGAGCAGAAGCAGCGTCTTTTTGGCAACTGTTTGGCCCTGACGCATGCCTGGGCTAACAGTGGACTCCGTGTGCATGCAGACTCATTTCCCACCCTCAGGGAGCCTGGCGGGAGGCCCAGCAGCTGGGCCTGCCCCTCCCCAGGCAAGCCATCAAACGGCAACCACCGGCCAGGCACGGGAGAGTGGTTTTATTCTCCTTCCCTTCTTCTGAGGTCCTTCCAGCTGGAGGGCTCTAGAGTTCCTGCTAGATCGGTAGGGGTCCCTGGGGGCCTCAAGGCTGGCGGGGCACCTTGGACCTCCCTACCCAAGCTTCTTGGGGCTGACTGCCACAGAGGGTCAGTACAATGGCGTGGGGGCAGTTTTGTGGCCTTGGGTAACCAAAGGCCCTTTTCCAGGTCTCAGTTCTTGCTTATCTCCCAAATTGCAGGGACTGGGATTGGAGTAGTTGCCCTCCGCGTCTGCACTCAGTGTCCTGGGCTCTTCCTGACGAGTCTGTCAGCGTCGTGTGCAACTGCTCCAGCCTCACTCTTGCTTGGATGTGGGGGGGGGGGCAGGGCCGGGCCTCCTAACCAGGGTCCCTGAAGGGCGGGAAATTGAGTTGGCATGGAAATTAGAGTTTGCTGTTAATCCAAGCGTGAGTAAGGGTGAAATTGGTGCCAAAAGTTTCTGCTCGAAGCAGCAAGAGAATTTGTGACAGAAACCCTGTGCTCAAAGCCAGGGGAGGCAGAGAATCCTAAAAAACTTAGTCCCGATGCTGAAGCAACATGGCAACTGCCTGCTTCTGGAGTTCTTTTCGTATGAACAACCACTGTGGTCAGGCCTCTATTACTCATGGGGAAACTGAGTTTCTAACTGATACACTTGAACTACTCGGGACTGGTTTCTTCACGGTCAGGGAACGTGTCTTCAACAGCTCTGGGCTTACTTCCTCAGTGCTTTATAGCCCAAAGGAAAAGGAGTGTCTCTCCCTGCTGGAACTTGAAAAATGCCTGGGGAAGGACTGTGATTGGCCAGCTTGGGTCATGTGCCCCTTCCCGGCTGTCTCTGAGGCTAGGAGAGGAGCCCCTTTGATTGGCTCAGCTTGGGTCACGTGGCCTCCCCTGTGGCCATGCTGCAGAAGAGGAAAAAGGATGATGGGAAGACAAAACAATAGTGCTCAGAGCTGCATCCGACTCAGACTCCATCTGACGGCGTGTATCTGACTGCCTCACTTTCCTCCGTGTTAGCGCCACACCTCGGGGGATTTGGGGACCCTGAGCGAAGTCCATAGATCCACCTGGAAGGGCTATTGCTGCTATTTAATGATGAAATTAGATAAATATAGAGCCTGCCACCCTGCCAGGCACATAGACAATGTCCTCTCCCTTCCTGCAGGTGGGAAAGGGCCCTGAGACTTTCAGCTGGGCTTCTGTCTCTCTCGATGTGTCCCCTCACAGGGAAGAGCCCCTCCCGTCCTCACCAGAGTCCCCGGAGCTTCAGGTCCAGGAAGCTCCCCTGATGGGCAGTCCAGGGAACTACCTGATAATGAAGGGTTGGTTGGACCTGCTCTTGCTCAGTCATAAGGAGGTGGCCTTGGGTGAATCACTCAGCGCATGGAGTCTCAGCGCCTGCAAATGGGGATCAGACCTCAGCGTGCTGTGGTGAGGGGTGACAGAGATGCCATGTGCCGCCCGCTGAGCTCTGTGCCTGCCACGCAGTGAGGTCTCAATAAATGTTACTATTAATGATCAGTCTTGGGACTACTTAGACTCAAGCTTGGCCACCGCAGAAAACACAGTCCCGGGGTGCCCCAGAGCGGGAGGGTGGCCTTTTTCTGGTGCCCCTAAACCTGGTGAGGGCAGAGAAGGCCCTCTCAGGCTCTGGTGGCTTGGGTACCGCTTGGGGGACGCTCTGAGAGCTGGTGACAAACAAGACGTTGAAAGCTCCTGATGGCGCCACAGCAGAGGGGATGCAGGGAGGAGACACGGAAGAGCGGGAGAGCGAGGCTGTGGTCACTCACTTGTCAAAGGGATCCTCTGTTGGCCACGTCACCCCTCCAGACAGGCCAGCCCTGATCCTGCACACGTTGACTGATTGGAGGCAGATGCTGGCCACAGCCAACTGGGGCGTCAGCCTGGGGCAGCAGGGACAAAGAGGGCAAGGCCACATGGCTGAGGGCTTCCTTGTGCTCCAGCTCAGGGTTCAGAGCATGACTCTGGAGCCAGCCCGCCTGGGTTGATCCTCACGCTTTGACTGGCTGTGTGACCTGGGCCAGCACACTTTACATCTAGGTGCTTCCCTTTCCACATCACTGCCTCTCTCTCTCTCTCTCTTTCTTTTTTTTTGGCCAATTAATTTCTTTCTATTTTTGGTAGAGACGAGGTCTCGCTCTTGCTCAGGCTGGTTTCGAACTCCTGACCTTGAGCAATCCACCTGCCTCAGCCTCCCAGAGTGCTAGGATTACAGGCATAAGCCACCGTGCCCGGCCAATTGCCTCTCTTATTTAACACGCTCAACCACCCTCAAAGGCAGGTGTGGTCACTCCACCTTAGGAGAGAGTGGGTAACCTGGTCTCCATCCCACAGCTAGGGAGCGGAGGTGCCACAGTGTGGGCCTGATTCCAGAGCCGGAGCTCTGACCTGACACACCGAGTTCCAACCCCGATCCCACATCATGTTTTCATAAGCTTCACGGAGGCACAGAGGCCACTCAGGGGCCCCGTGGGATATTCAGACCAGAGTCTGATGCACGGCCATGGTGTGAAGGTTTTGCTGGAGATATTGCCTCCCTGGAAGGGCCATGGCACCCACAGTTTTTGCCTCCAGAGCTCACTGGCTTCATTCCAACCTAAGCACTTCCTGGCAAAGTCAGTGTCTGTGTCCCCTCCTCCAGGAACTCCTCCCGATCCACCCAGAGAATTCCTGTATTCTCAATACTTGACACTGCGTTTGCACTCAGCGGCATTCACCTCTCTACTTAGAGTCATGACACCCCAACAGGGTCCTTCCTGCCTCCCCTCCAATCCATTTCACAGGCAGGAGACTGCAGCCCACAGAGGGGAAGGAACTTGCCGGGGTTCCACACTGAGGGGCAGGGCAGGGTCAGAACCCAGTTCTCCTGCCTTCCTGATGTGTAGAAAGCACTGGCGTTTGGGAATCTAGCAAACATGAGTTCGTGTCTCAGCTCTGTCACTTGCTGGCGTGGTCACCTGTCCTCTCCCACGTGGGAGGGATGCCACATGCAGAGAAGGTAGTCAATAAATGTTGGTCCCTTCACTATCCGTCCTCCTTGGGGTGGGTGGCAAGTGCCCCTTCCTCCAGCACACCCAGCCTGCTGGGGAAGGCCTCTCAGCAGCAGTAACATGAACAGAAAAGGAAAAAAATAAAATAAAATAAAAACAAACAAAAAGCACGTGCAGACACGGAATAACGAAACCACATGCAGAGAAAAGCCTGGAAGGAAACATACTAAACCTACTAAAATGTTACTAGTACTTTTTTCTGGATGCCATTACTAAGGCTGATTTCCACCTTTTCCTTATATATCTTTCTGTGGTTATTAAGAAAAAATCCAAACTTCTGTATGGAGAGTGCATGTTGCATGTGTCTATTTGTGCATGTGCATGCATTATATATGTGTCTGTGTGTGCATTGTGTCTATCTGTGCAGATGTGTGCTCATGCTTGTTGTACATGTGCCTGCATGTGGGTCAGGGAGCCTGTCCCCCTGTGGCTCTATGAGGTGAAGGGAGGACTAGGGAACCTGCCAGAATCATCAAGTGCTGACCAGGCCCCTTCAGGGAGTCTCTGAGGCAGTGGCTTCACATGGTTGTCCCTTTCAGGGCCCTGGTTAGATGAAACGGGGCTGCGTTTGTCAGTTGTTAGCATCAACCTGGAGTGGGGACAGGAAGTGGCCTGGAAACATTGGTGCAGAGTCCCATCCCCCGCTCAGCTGCAAGCTGGGGCTCAGGCTGTGCTCACGGGGGAGGTGTGGGGAGAATGACTGGAGAGCAGGGGTGTCACCAAGAAGGTGTATGCAGGTGCCCCGAAGCTCTGTGGCTGATATGCCTTCAGTCACCTGCACTTGCATGGCCAATTTACCAAGTTAAAGTAGGGGGCTCTCAGCCCTCGTTGGGCCCCCTCCCAGGATATCTGGCTGTGGTGGTTTCTCCCTCAAAATGACCAGTAGAAGTTAAGCAGTTTGATTGATTTTTTTTTTTTTTTTAAAGAAACAAGGTCTTGCTCTATATCCCAGGATGGAGTGCAGTGGTGCAATCATAAGTCACTGGAGTCTTGAACTCCTGGCCTCAAGCAATCCTGCCGCCTCAGCCTCCCAGCGCTGGGATTATAGGTGTGAGCCACTGCACCTGGCCTGCATTGCTTTTGAGTGTCAATGTTGGGGATGGGAAGCAGCAATAGATGTGATCTCCCCATATAAGGCCACTTACTCAGGAAGCAAAGACGTGCAAGGTATGTATTTGCTGGGAAACGCTGGATTTGAGCTAGAGAGTCGCTATGCTCAAGAGCGGCCACAAGAGAGAAAGAGAACAGCCCATCTGCAGTAAAAGCAGCCAAGCAGGGAATAGTGCTGCCCCTACTGCCATTCACTGAGCACTCTCCAGGAGCAGAGGTACTAGCTGACTCTATGGGTTTTATTATTCAGGACTGCTTTGGTTGCAAGTGACAGAAACTTCTGCTCACATTGGCTTAAGTGAGAAGGTAAATGCACTGGTTCACAGCAGGGGTTACAGTGGCTTCAGCTATCGCTGAGGATTCAGGGCACAGGTGCAGAATATAGACTCAGTGGAGCTCCTCCCAATTGTGCCAGTAAAAGCCCCAGGACTCACTCTCATTGGCTGACCTGGTTCCCATTCCGGTGCCCCAGCCAATCACTGTGGCCAGGGAGAATGCTGTGCTCTGATTGGTCAGGCCTGAGTCATAAAGCCACCCCTGTCCCCAGAGAGATGTGGGGGAGTCAACTTCACCTGGAACCGCACTAGCTGGGCTGGGGGCAGGAGATCCTCCAAGGACATTCTGGGCTGCCAGAAATGCATATGTCGTCTCACAATTTGACCCCCAGCGGCAGGTCCTCTCTGCCCCATTCCTCTTCCCATATCTGGGGCCTCCGAATTCCACTGCACACTCAGCCTTATCAGAGACCTAGGGGCAGGGTCTTAGATGCTTTGGCTCTACCCCGTGGGACTCAGTCCCCAGTCGCTAAGACCTGGTGCCCCATTCTGAGAGCCCAGCCCCTGCCCTGTCTCCCACGTCTTAACCTCTTAACCCTATTTTCTTCAAGGAATGGTCCTTCTTTCTTCTTTCTCAGCCAAACTTTTCCAGAGTGTCTATACATCCTGCCTTCGCTTCCTTGTCATTTACCCTTTAACCTCTTGCGATTGAGTTCCCATTCTCCACCCTCCTGTCCCCTTTCTTAGTTTTCATCCCAGTGACTGTTCTGTGGCACTTGACCTTTCTGACCTCACCATTGCTCTTGTGACACCCCCACCCCCATTTTTCCTCTGGCCACATTCTCTCCATCCTTTTCTGCTTTCTCTCAAACGTTACTGTTCCCCAAGTGTGTGTTCTCAACTCTCTTTCCTGTGCTTCCCATCCACCTCTCATTCTCTCTCAAGACTCTGAATTCAGCCCACATCACTCCTCTGAGCCCTGGACCAATACAAGCTATGACACTGTGCTCTCCCAATATTGTCCTGAATGACCCATAGCCGCTCAGATTCCAGATGTCCCAGCCTGAACACAACCGCTTCCTCCCTAAACCTGACTGCCTTCTGAAGGCGTGGTCAGCCACTGGCTGCTTAAGTGGAAATATTAGATGCATCAGGTCCTTTCTCTGTCGCCCCCACCCTCCCTTCCCTGCTCCATTCTAATCTGTCTTCAGAGCCTCTTCTATGACCCAAATATCTCCCTACTCCAGCCCTCTTTACTTCCTTCATTCAGGCTCTCATATCCTCTCACCAGACCACTGCACGCTTTCCAACAGGTCTCCCCCCTGTTTCAACCCACCCAACCCTTTCTCTACATAGTGGCCTAAATGACTGTTCTAAACACAAGTTGGGTCATGACACTCCCCTGCTTAACCTCTGCATGGCTGTCAGGAAGCAGTACAAGCCCATTAGCTTGATGTACAAGGCCAAACAGGCAGACCCATTCTCTGCTTTTCTGTCTCTTGCCTCTTTCTTACATTCCCCCATAAAATCAGTCTTAAAGGTTTGAAAAACCTTTAAGCTTTATTGAAGTATAGTTTGCAATCAATCTCCTTCCCCAACCGACAGCCCCAGGCAACTATTGATTTCATTATGCTTGTGTTCCAGAGTTCCATAGAAATGAAGTCGTACAGTTTGTAGTCTTTGTGTTTGACTCATCTCATTTAGCATAATGTCTTTGGGATTCGTGCGTATTGTTGGGTGCGTTACTATTTCATCCTTTTTATTGCTGAGCAGCACCCTTTATATGAATATATTACAATTTGTTTATTCATTCATTTGTTGATGGACACTTGAGTTATTTACAATTTTTGGCTAATATGAATAATACTGCTATGATCATTCCTGTACTAGGCTTTGTGTGAATGCATGTTCTAATTTTTTTTTTTTTTGAGACAGAGTCTCGCTTTGTTGCCCAGGCTAGAGGGAGTGCCGTGGCGTCAGCCTAGCTCACAGCAACCTCGATCTCCTGGGCTCAAGCAGTCCTTCTGCCTCAGCCTCCCAAGTAGCTGGGACTACAGGTATGCGGCACCATGCCTGGCTAATTTTTTCTATATATATTAGTTGGCCAATTAATTTCTTTCTATTTATAGTAGAGACGGGGTCTCGCTCTGGCTCAGGCTGGTCTCGAACTCCTGACCTTGAGCAATCCGCCCGCTTCGGCCTCCCAGAGTGCTAGGATTACAGGCATGAGCCACCATGCCCGGCCTCATGTTCTAATTTTTGAGGTGGTAAATACCTAGGAGTGGAATTACTGGGCCCTATGGTTGGTGTGTGTTTAATTTTATAAGAAACTGTCATAGTCTTTTCCAAAGAGTATAGTGTGGTGGCTGTAGGATTTTGCATTCTCACCAACAACACGTGAGTACTCGAGTTGCTCTACATCCTCTCTAACATTTGATATTGTCAGCTCTTTTACACTTCAGCCATTCTAGTGGATGTGTAGTGCTATTTCATTTCCCAGTCGCCACTGATGTTAAGTGCCTTTTCATGTGCTTGTGGGCTACTCATAGCTTCTTTTGTGGAGTGTCTCTTAAAATCTTTTGCCCATTTTTTTTCTTCTTCCTCTTTCTTCGTCTCCTCCTCCTCTGTCTCCTCCTGCTTTTTGGTTCATTTTTAGAGTTGTAAGAATTCTTCATGGGTGCTGGCTACAGCGCTTTGTCAGACATATGTTTTGCAAATATTTTTTTTCCCTGTTTGTCAACTTGGTGGTTTTTAAACTGTGGCTCATGAATCACTAATGAGTAATGAAATCAATTTAGTGGGGTGGGACGAATATACAGTTGATCCTTGAGCTATGCGGGGGTTAGAGGCACCTACCCTACACGCAGTAAAAATTCTGCATATAACTTTTGACTCCCCCAAAACTTAACAGCCCACTGTTGACCAGAAGTCTTACTAATAACACAAACTATCAATTAACACATACTTTGTATGTAAATATATTGTGTGTTGTATTCTTACAATAAAGTAAACTAGAGGAAAGAAATGTTGTTAAGAAAATCATAGGAAGAGAAAATATATTTCCTATTCATTAAATGGAAATGGATCATCATTAAGGTCTTTATCCTCACACTGAGTAGGCTGAGGGGGCGGAGGAAGAGGAGGGGTTGGTCTTGCTGTCTTAGAGATGGCAGAGTTGGAAGGAAATCCGCCTGTAAGTGGACCCATGCAGTACAAACCTGTGTTGTTTGAGGGTCAACTGTGTATTTTTTTTTTTTTTTTTTGAGACAGAGTCTCACTTTGTTGCCCAGGCTAGAGTGAGTGCTGTGGCATCAGCCTAGCTCACAGCAACCTCAAACTCCTGAGCTCAAGTGATCCTTCTGCCTCAGCCTCCCAAGTAGCTGGGACTACAGGCATGTGCTACCATGCCCAGCTAATTTTTTGTATATATATTTTTAGTTGGTCAATTAACTTCTTTCTATTTTTTTTAGTAGAGACGGGGTCTCGCTCAGACTGGTTTCGAACTCCTGACCTCGAGCGATCTTGCCCACCTCGGCCTCCCAGAGTGCTAGGATTACAGGCGTGAGCCACCACGCCCAACCAACTGTGTATTTTTTGAGTGAAGTAGAATAGAATAGTCACAGGGCACACACAGTAAGGCTGGGCATTGGTGCACACGCTTTTAGCTGTGTATGTGTGTGTATGCGGATACTGCATCATGAAGTAACATGTGTTCCTTCCCGTGGCCAATAAATGCTTGAAAACTTCTGCTCTATTCACGTGTGTTTAATGAACAATGAAACGAATGCATGGACTGTCCATGGTCTGGGAAAGTCTCCCAGTCTGCTAGATTTCTCAGGATTTGGGGCATTTTCAGCTCACAGAACACACCCTCCCATGGCAGCAGCAGGAGGGAGGCTGGAACCCTTTTTACACTCTGTTTCCTTTGAATTGAGTTCCTCCAAATTGGTGGCTTCTTTTCAGTAAAGTCATTGTATTCCCAAGGGTGTACTTTGACAAACACATTCCTGGAATTGCTTCATTTCTGTGTGAAGGATGGTGAGGGAAGCCTGGGAAGCACTGGGTCAAGCAAAGATAAACAGGTGCCTTTGTTGCAGGACTTCTCAGTGCCTTTAATATGCTAAGGAACATTGTGAATCTGCAAGAGGGAGGCAAAGCTGGCATTACTTCCAAAATTTATTTGAACACAAACCTTTCCTTAATCATATTAGCCAAAAGATGGAAATAACTCAAATGCCTATCAACTGAGGAACAGATAATCAAAATGTGGTATATTCATACAATGGAATATTATTTGGTCATCAAAAAAAATGAAGTATGGACACATCTATAACATGAATGAACCCTGCAAACATTACCCTAAGGGGAGGAAGCCAGACATAAATACCACATGTGATATGATTCTATTCATATAAAATGCCCAGAATAAGAAAATCTATAGAGACAGAAAGTAGAACTGTGGTTGCCTGGAGCTGATCGGGGAAAGGGGGGTAGAGGTATGGAGGGTGACAGCTATAGAGTAATGGATTCCTTTTGTTTGTAATAAAAGATTCTAAAATTGATTATGGCGATGATTGCATAATTCTGTGAATATACTAAAGACCACTGAAGTGCGCACTTTAGATGTGTGAACTGTGTGGTATATGAATTATATCTTAATAAGGCTGTTACCAAAAAACCCCAAAAGCCTTTCCTCAAGGAGTTTTTGGAAGGACCGGTGTTTTAAGGAACTTACTTTGGGAAATAAAGGTCTAAGCCAAGCCACCGGGGTCCCCCTGGGAGCCTGGGGGACCAGATTCTCCTGTGGACCCTGAAGACTGCCCCACCCCACCCCACAGTCAGGCCAAGAGAGCCAGAGTTAGGGGAAGTGCCCTGCACAATGACATCCCCTCCTGATGAGCACAGGGACAGAGCCAGGGCCGGGTGAGTGAGTGTCTAGCACATTCTTCTCCCTGTTTATCTGTGCACCCGACCGTTAGCTGACAGACGTGCTGAACTCTTCAAGCTGCGCAGCGAAGACAGGGCCTTTGGCACCCAGGTAGCAGCCTCACCCGGGCATCAGCAGACGGTGCTGCTGCGCCCGTCCTGTAAGCGCCCCCTGTCCTGGCCAAGGGCGCCAGTCAGGCGCCAGTGGCACAGGCTGGGCCACCAGTTGGGAAACCAGATGGGAAAGTCTGGAGCTCGGAGAGGAGCAGACGCGTTTGTTCCCAGTTCTGCTGCATGTCTGCGTGACCCTGGGTGCAGTGTTGAATCTTTCCGGGCCTCGGCTTTCCCACTGTGCAACGAGGCTTCTGGAGGAATCCAGGCTAAAGACTGTCAAGGCTGGAATGGACTCTGATGCTCGAGTGTGTTGCCCTCTCTGCCTACCAAGTGCTCTGCTCTCCCAGTGCCTGGGGACTCCCTGCCTCCTGTCGCATTGCTGGAGAGTCGTGGCTGTCAGGACGCCCCTCCTCACACTGGACCGGTTTCTGAGAGCTCGCCCCATTAGCCTCAGCTCTTCTGTTGGCCCCTGACATGTGACGAGCCACTCTGCTATGATGCCCAGCAGGGCCCACTTCATTCGGCCCTCTGACTTCCCTGGGTGCCAGCCAGGGAGCCACTGCCCACCCAGGGCAAGCTTGCACCTTCCCGCCTGGCTCTGAGCCAGCGTCCTGCACCATTCCAGCGCCCAGCCTCCCAGCCTGCCCCTCACCTCCCTGGCCTGGGACATCTGCCCAGCCTCCCAGCCTGCCCCTCACCTCCCTGGCCTGGGACATCTGCCCAGCCTCCCAGCACTTCTCAGACCTGCCGTTGTACGATGCCCTGGGCTGCTCCACTTCCCAGCTGCGGCCTCCACTTGCTGCTCAGATGAACACTCTTCCTGATTTCTGTAAGGAACCCTCAACATCCACCTGGCCCCAGGACGCCCTCCCTATCCCAATGTGGCTGGTGTTCCTGTGGGGTTGTCCCAGCCTCTGCAGAGGGAGTTTGACACACTGGACAGCCCACCGGCTCCTTAGAGATACTGTCCATGCCCATTCATCTGTGTTCCCATCCAATGGTGAGCCTGATGTCCGTCCACACTCGACAGGAGCACACTGCCTCCAGCTGATCACAGCCCCTGGCACAGCCTCAGCAGGGCACCCTGACCACAGCAGAGCCAGGCAGGACAGAGGAGCATTACCTGTCTCTCCTTCTGTTTGTTTATTCATTTTTATTTTACTTTTTTCTTTCTTTTTTTGAGACAGGGTCTTGCCCTGTTGCCCAGGCTAGAGTGCAGTGGTGTCATCATAGCTCACAGCAACCTCAAACTCCTGGGCTCAAGGGATCCATCTGCCTCAGCCACCAAAGTAGCTGGGACTACAGGTGCATGCCACCATGCATGGCTAATTTTTTTTCTTTGTAGATATAGGGTCTCTCTACGTTGCTAGGGCTAGTCTTGAACTCCTAGCCTCAAGCGGTCCTCCTGCCTCAGCCTCCCAAAGTGCTAGGATTACAGGCGTGAACTACTGTCTGTCTCTCCTACTAAAAGCCACCTTCCATTAACACCCACCTGTCTGGGGAGATGGAGAGAGAACTCAGTTGCCATCTAGCAACGCCATCCTTCTTAGGTGGTAGTGGTACCCCCATGGCACTACTGTCTCTCTTCTTCCATGTTCTGAGGGGCACGATCCCATCATAACAAGTCCCCACGATGGCTCCCTCACAGTGTGACCTCCCCAGGTCCTTGCCCTGGTTCTCCAGCCCCCGATGAGAAGTTGCTTTGTGCCGTGGGTGAGCCCACCTGCCTCTTGGGATTGGCACCCGGGCTGTCCTTCCCCGGCCCTGCTGTGTCAAGAGATTCAGCCAACCACGGTCCCTTTCCCCGTCTGGCTTGCTCGAAGCAGCCACATCCCGCACATGGTTGCTGTCTCCGTGAGTCACTGCACGACGGCATGTTTATTAGGACGGCGGGAGCTCGTTTTTGCCAACTTTGGAGCCACGGGAGCTGGCTAAGTTTAGAACAAGCCTTGAGCGTGAGGACGTCGTGTTCCTTCTCCTTCTGGCAAACACGAGACTTGAGCTATTCTTTTCGTCTTCATTCTCCCAGACAAGCCCTAAGCGGCACTTACCACTAGAGCTGCCTCCTCCCAACACAGACTCCTCTATAATTAAGAGGAGAAGCTGCCCCCAATCATGCTAAGGTTGAAAAGCATTGGATCGTTGGCATGTTTTAAGGAATATAACAAAAGCTCTAATAAATGGGGTGCTTTGAAGCCTTAAGCAGATGTACTTAACTCTGTTTCTGGGGCTGGGTTTCAGGGTGTGCGAGAATTCTTGAATTCTTGTGTGAATGTGCTTTTCCCTGGGGAAAGGGCCCCATAGGTTTTATCAGATTCTCAAAGGGGTTCTTGACTCCCCCTAAAAATAAATGTCAGATTTAGAAAAAGATGCCCACTTGTACTTGCATTGCAGAGTGCTCCCGAGCTTTGGGGTTTCCACTGATAAATATTAAATCCCTCTCAGGGTCTGTGCTGGGAGCAAAGCCCCCAGAACCTGGTTCAGGCTGGGAGGAGAGTCACAGGCACCGTTGGTGGAGGTGGGGAGACAGATCTGGAATATTCCATCTGCCTGGAGGGAAGTGATGTCATCAGTGGAACTTGGGGGCCAGGTCAGATGGGCCAGGGCAAGTGATGCGAGATAAATAGGGTAGTAAGAGGAAGTGAGGGGCCAGCTGGGATGTGCCAACAGGCGAATCAGACTCCGAACAGGTCCAATCATGGCGCTATGTACTCCACTCAGGGATCTGCTATTTTTCACCCTGGAGAACCTGCACTTAGACTTTGTGGCATCTACTTATTCTCCTGTTGGCTGCCTTCAATCATCTGAGCTCCTCCCTACTCCCTTGTCCCACCACCCTAATCTCCTGTGTCCTGCAGACAGTGGAACTCATGATCTCGATATGCAAATTCACGTGAATGTAGCTGAGGTCACATGTAATTCGGGAGGTATGTCTGCTGTCCAGAGAACACAAGCGATGTGTTCAGGTGTCAAATGCCTGTGACCTTTAGCTTATCTATGACACCAACAGGCCTCCTTCCTAACCCACAAGGTTAGTAGAGCGTTATATGCATCCTGCCCTAAGTCTCCAGGGTGTGAAATGGACACGGTGGGCGGGGCGGGGGGAGCTAGTGCCCAACGGTGATCAATACATTAGTCCTTGTGTTAACATCTCTGCCTCCCATTGCATAGTAGTCTGGCCATTTAACTGATGGCTGCTGTCTGTTTAAGGGCCATGTGGGATCGAAAGGCCCAGACTCAAATTTGAGACCTGCCATTTGTTGTGTGACCTTAGGAAGGTCATTAAACCATTCAGAACAAATAAAACATTGAGAAAATGACAAATCCTTGCCTACACACCCAGAGAAGAGTTTGGGAGACAAAAGAACTAACATTTATTGACTATCTACTGTGTGTCAGGCCTTCCTGTTTGTCATCATTTTTTCTTTTTTTTTTGAGACAGAGTCTTGCTTTGTTGCTCAGGCTAGGGTGAGTGCCGTGTCGTCAGCCTAGCTCACAGCAACCTCAAACTCCAGGGCTCAAGCGATCCTGCTGCCTCAGCCTCCCGAGTAGCTGGGACTATAGGCATGTGCCACCATGCCCGGCTAATTTTTTCTATATATATTAGCTGGCCAATTAATTTCTTTCTATTTATAGTAGAGACGGCGGTCTCACTCTTGCTCAGGCTGGTTTCGAACTCCTGACCTTGAGCAATCCGCCTGCCTCAGCCTCCCATAGTGCTAAGATTACAGGAGTGAGCCATCGAGCCTGGCCTCTTTGTCATCATTATCCTTTTTAAAGTTTATAATCTCCAAAAATATTCCAGGGTTGCTCCGAAAGCCCACTGAGAACAAATATTTAACAACTGTCTAGGTACTGGGGATACAGCTGTGAACAAAACAGAGTCCCTGTCTTTGAGGAGTTGACATTCTAGAAGGTGAGACAGACAGTAAGCAAATGAATATGAACTTTGTCAGGGGCGGGGGGTGGGGAGATACGAGTAATGGAGAAAGGTAAAGCAGAGGGAAAGAGAGAGACAAGGCAGGGTGTGTGTGCTGTTCTGTGACAGGGTGACATCTGAGCAGCACATCGGGAAGAGAAGGAGGAAGCCAGCCTCTGGGAGAAGAGGATTCCAGACAGAGACAACTGCCAAGTGCAATGGAACAGCCCTGAGATGGGAACATGTCCAGCTTATATGAGGAATGGTGATTGGTCAGAGGGGCTGGGGCAGGGGGGTCCGGGGGGAGAATAGTAGGAATTCAGGACAAAGTAAGACCCCAGTGAGGACTTTGGGTACGAGCACCATGGATATAAAATTGTACTGCAAATAGTTAAGCACTATGTACAATAAATGCATTTCTCCATTTTCTGTCTTTTAGGACTTGGGAGTCCTAATTTAAAAAAAAAAAAATCTATTCTATTTTTTCTTTTTATGAGATGGAGTCTCACTCTGTTGCCTGGGCTAGAGTGCCGTGGTGTCAGCCTAGCTCACAGCAACCTCAAACTCCTGGGCTCAAGCGATCCTCCTGCCTCAGCCACCCGAGTAGCTGGGACTACAGGCATGCGCCACCACGCCCAGCTAATTTTTCTATTTTTAGTAGAGATGGGGTCTCACTCTTGCTCAGGCTGGTCTCAAACTCCTGAGCTCAAGCGATCCTCCTTCCTTGGCCTCCAAGAGTGCTGGGATTGCAGGTGTGAGCCACTGCACCTGACCAACACTACATATTTTTAAAGTGCCATCCAATACAACCACCACACAAATCAAGATATAGAACATTTCTATCACCCCAGGAAGTTCCCTGGTGCCATTTTCCAGTCGACAGATAGTTCACTCCCCAGAGGCAACCATCATTCAGATTTTTATCACTAGAGATAATTTTCCCCATTCTTGAACTTTGTATAAATGGAATCATACGGTGTGTATTCTTATGTAAGGAAGGTTTCTTTCACTCGGCATAAAATTTTTTGGAGATTCATTCATAGCTGTAATTAATTCCTTTTTATTGCTGCGCAGTATTCCATCTACCCAACACTTGAAATTGTCAGTCTTTTTATTTTAACTCACGTGCAAGGCTATGAAGTGGCAACTCAATATGGTTTTAATTTGCATTTCCCTGATAACTAAAGATGTTAAGCACCTTTTCATCTGATTATTGGCCATTCATATATCTTTTGAGGAATGTCTGGTTAAGTCCTTTGCCCATTTTTAATGTGGATTGTTTGTCTTTTTTTATTGATTTATAGAAGCTATTTACATGTGATGGATACAAGTCCTTTGTTAGATGTATCTCTTGTGAATATTTTGTCCCAGTCTCCCAGTAAAGAGTGATGTGCTTTTTTACTTCTTTTTTTTTTTTTTTTTTTTGAGACAGAGTCTCACTTTGTTGCACAGGCTAGAGTGAGTGCCATGGCGTCAGCCTAGCTCACAGCAACCTCAAACTCCTGGGCTCAAGCAATCCTGCTGCCTCAGCCTGGGCTACAGGCATGCGCCGCCATGCCTGGCTAATTTTTTTCTATATATATTAGTTGGCCAATTAATTTCTTTCTATTTATAGTAGAGACGGGGTCTCGCTCTTGCTCAGGCTGGTTTCGAACTCCTGACCTCAAGCAATCCGCCCACCTCGGCCTCCCAGAGTGCTAGGATTACAGGCGTGAGCCACCGTGCCCGGCCTTTACTTCTTAATTGTGTTTTCTGAAGCTTCTATTTTTGATGATGACAAATTTATCCTTTTTAAAAAGTGGTTAACACTTTAGCATCCTGCCTAAGGAAATCTTTGGCTACTCTAAGGTCAAGAAGATATTCCCCTGTGTTTTCTTCTAGAAACCTGATAGTTTTATCTTTTACACATAGGTCTGTGATCTATCTTGAATTAGTTTTTGTGCACGGTGTGAGCTCAGGGTAAAGGTTTGGTTTTTTTCCCCCATACAGACATCTATTTGTAGAACATGGAAATCGTTTTGGTTGAATCTCACACATAAATTCTTTTGGATAAGTTGTGCTTGTCTTAACACTCTGTCTCCCAGAACTGATTACCTAGCTGCCGCTGATAACCTCTGAGTAGGCTCAGAAGATGAAATGGTGCCGGTGAAGGAACGAACCCCTACATTGAGAAAACGAACACCAGCAAAAACACTAATTGCCCTTTTATCATATTGTCCTGCCTTTTCCGGCCCAAGCTGCATTTCACTTTCCCCAGCCAGAGTGGAGGAGGGCAGAGGTGAGAGAGAAGCAAAGCGTGGAGCTGGATGAGGGAAAAATAGGAGCAAGAGTTGGAAAAGTCCCCATAGGGCTGAGCCAGGCTAGGCTGGAAGTCGGCTGGTTCTTTGGGGTCCTGCTACGGTGTGAGGGTTTGTGTTCCTTCCAAAATACATGTTACAAGTTAAATCCCTAATGCAACAGTATTAAGAGGTAGAGCCTTTGGGAGGTGATTAGGCCATGAAGTCTCCACCCTTATGGATGGCCTTAGTGTCCTATTGAAGGTAGGAGGGAACTAGCGAGGTCTCTTTGTGCCTTCTAACTTCCACCATGCGAGGACACAGCAAGAAGGCCCTCACCAGACACCACCAAATGCTGGCACCGCGTGCCAATGGCTGCAGAGCTGGGCAGCCCTCCGGCCATGGGCCAGCATTCCTCAGCCTGCCTCCCATACTGGGACTAACAGGTGGCCTTTAGTTTTTCAGTGCCCCAGATAACACTGGAACCAACATCTTTGAATGCAGAGCTTCCCTTACTCCATATTGAGTTTATTTTATTTTATTTTTATTTATTCACTCTGTTGCCCGGGCTAGAGTGCCGTGGCATCAGCTTAGCTCACAGTAATCTCAACTTCTGGGCTCAAGCGATCCTCCTGCCTCAGCCTCCCGAGTAGCTGAGACTATAGGGATGTGCCACCATGCCCAGCTAATTTTTTCTATATATTTTTAGTTGTCCAGCTAATTTCTTTCTATTTTTATTAGAGACGGGGATCTCGCTCTTGCTCAGGCTAGTTTCGAACTCCTGACCTCGAGCGATCCTTCCCACCTTGGCTTTCCAGAATGCTAGGATTAGCACGCCCAGCCAATATTGGGATTATTTTTAAAATATATATATTAATAATAGATTACCAAGGCATGGAATTACTGAGTCAAAAGGTTTCTGTGCTTTTAAATGACTCTTTTCCCGACGTTAATAATAACAATAGTATACCCCAAGTGGAGTAGACAGCTGCTGCTTTTTGAATCCACTCTATCAGGAAACTGCTGGTTTTCAATCCATCTGATCCTGATGGGCTGTCGCTCCAGCTGCCTGTCCCCTGACCCAGGTTCCCTGTCTCGGGCGTGGGCACACACCATCCAAAGTGGCCACTCAGAAAACCCCAGCCCTTGGGCACAGCAGTTGGTCTAGAGTAGATATGTGACCTAAGCAAGTTCAATCAGAATCCTTTTACAGGTGTATAAAAACAATTTTTTAAAAACAACTTTAGATTTATAAAAATTTCTAAGTACTGTACAAAAATTTTTTTGCCCCTGAACCATTTGAAAATACATTTGTGGACACAATGCCTGTCACCTCCAAATACAAACTTCAGTGTGGATTTCCTACACACAAGGCCATTCCGCTACAGCAGCTATGAAAACCAGGAGGCTCATGCTGGTACGGCTTTATCATCCAATCTTCAGATTGCATCCCGGCTTCTCGACTGTCCCGGGAGTATTCCCTCCAGCAAAAGGGTCTGTTCGGAATCACACGTTCAATCCGCAGCCTTTCCTTGATCTTTTTTTGCCTCTCATGACCTCAGCCCCGTAAGGATGAGCCACCAGCTATTTTGTAGAATGGCTTTGTCTGGCGTTTCCTTTTGATTCGATTCAGATTCTGCGTCGTTGGCAGGAATATCCCAGAAGTGCAGCTGTGTTCTTTTCATTGCATCTCATCGGGGTGTCGTTTTGATGTGCCCCGTTACTGATGCGCTCACTTTGTTGCTGGATGAAGGTGAGATTGGCCAGGACTCCCCACAGGGAAGTTACTCTTTCCCTTTGTAATTAGTAAGTATCTTGAGGGGAGTTACTTTGAGACAAGGTAAACATCCTATTTCTCTTTAAGCATTCAATTTATGTGTTTACTTATTTATATCAGTAAGGACTCAGTGATTGCTGTTTTATCCGTTAGGTTATAATCTATTATTTCTATTATTTATTTTGATGCTAAAATTGTTCCAGATTTGGCTAGTGGAGGCTCCTTCAAGCCAGCTTCTGTGTCCTTTTGATGTGTCCCTGTCCTTCTTTAAGTCCATCTGTGTTTTCTAGTTTAATAAGATATTTCAGGTGCGTATTGTGCTTTCCCAGGCTCAGCCTTGGAATTGGCTGTTTCTCTACGGCATTCTAGTTCCTTTTGGCATAGAGTTGCATTTAGAAGCCAAGCTCTATGCCCTAGTTGGGTTCATTGTGATTGGGGGACATGCTTTATCTGTCTCTCTGTATTAAACACCATGGGTTTACATCCTTTTGAAAGCTTTATCATGGAATGTAGAACAGATAGTCTCTCTCTTTGGAATTACAACTTCCAAGACCCTGTAAACCAGGACCTATTGAGAGACTTCTCACTCCGACGGAGTAAGAGCCTGTTGGGGAATGAAGTCAAGCAGAGGCAAGTGGATCTCAGAGATAGAGAGACACAGAGTCCCATGACACTATTAGAGCTAGCCATGCCCGAATCCCTCAAATGTCTTGGCTACATGAGCCAACACATTTCTTTTTCATCCAAAGCTAATATAAATTGGCTCCTTTGCAAATGAAGGAGTGCTGATCAATATATGAAATAGCTCATGAGTGACTAGTCTGTACTGTTGTGTTTGGGAGGTAGGCTCCAGCTTTCAGCTTTGTCCCCCGCAACCCCCACCCCCAGTTTCAAGGGCAGAGGGAACTCATCTCTGTCTGGTTCCTGTCTATCAAGGCTGGGGGCTGTGACCACACTGGGACCTGGCTCCCCAGTCTCTCTCTTCCACATGGACCTCTGTCACTTTGCTGCCAGTCTCTCCTGAAATGATGCTGCACCACCGTAGAGGCCTCAGAGAAGGTGGCCCGTGGGGAAGGCAGTTAGCTCCTCCGTGGGTCTGCCCCGAGTATGGACACTGGCTGTCCTTTAACGTCCCACAGCAGAGACTGGGCTGCAATGGTCGACCCAGCGTTGTTCCTGAGGGCTTGGCAGTAGCAGGAGAAGCTGCCAGGCTGGAGAAACAGACTTGACACTGCAGGGCGGCAACGACTGCCCCAGGGGCAGCCTTGCCAAAAGTCCCGCCCCATCCCCCACTGGCCTCCTTCACCCTCTCGAGCAGTTGCCCTTTTTCCTCCTCCCCAGATGGGGAGGTTGACCTCTAACTCCTCTGCTTTGGATCTGCATTCTCTACCCTTAGATTTGCCCTTTTCTAGAATGATTGGTCGAAGGACTGGTGGCTGCTCATGTCAAGAGACAAAACTCTACCCCTCCCAGGACAATCTAGAAGAATCCAAGTGTCTGCAACTGTCATGAACCAAAGCCTGGGAGCTTTTTCCTGGAATGACTCCAGGGGGCTCTGCAGGCCCTGCCCAGTCTTGAAGACATCCATTACCAACAGGAGATGAAGACAGAGCCTGGTCTCCCGGACAGAAAACACCTGCCCACCCCCCGGCACACGTCTCATACACGCCACTGGCGCCACCCACACGCCATATCCATGTACGCACATGCTCACACACACACGCTCTTCTCCCAAGAACAAATTTCAAAGTAGTGCAGTCCATACCTCTATACCAAAAGGGAGAAAAATCTTGTTCCTAAATATAATACCACGTAGCAGAATTCCCATCTGTGCCCACTCAAGGCAGTCTTTACAGCTGGTCCTGGTCCACTCCAGGAAAAGATCTGGTCCAACCCCTGGCCAGCCAAGGTCCCTAGGGGTGTTTCTCCCAAAACAAGAGGGACCTGTGGCACAAAGGCTCATTTAAGACTTTGCCTCTCTCAACACAGAAAACAAGGCAGCTTTGAAGTTAGTATTTTTTTTTCCTGTAAGAAAAATTTTCCAAAGTCTCGGATAATTGTTTTAGACAAGGCTCAGGGCTAAAGAGCCTGGGCTTCCCATCCCTCTCTGGACCTCTGCAAGCAGAGAGTTGTCCCCCACCAAGCCCAGCCCTGCTTGAGAGGAAGGTGAGGGAGTGGAAGAGGCCGCCTCCCCCTGCAGGGCAAGCCCCAGGCACAAGGTTGAGCATCTTTGCAGTCCTTACTACACCTGCTGGAGACGGTGCCAGGCTCTGAGGGAGGACTGTGCTCCTTCTCAGATGACAGTGGAGGCTCTGAACAAAGTAATCCCGGGGCATGCAGTTAGTAACAGGCTGAACTGGGATTCCAACCCTGGGCTGGCCGAGCCCGGAGCCTAGATCTCCCAGGTTGGGCCAGCAGCCTCTGCAAACTGCTCTCCACACCGAGTCTGCAAGTCTCCCTGTCTCCTGGCCCCACGGCTTTCTCACTCTTGCCCTCGAGGAAGCTTCCCCATTTCTGTCCTAACTCTCTCTTGCTGCCCATCTCTGTCCTCACACCAGCAAAAATCCCGCCCTCGAGGCCACGAGTTTTAGAACAAAGTTTCCTTCCAACCCTTCCCCGGGTGTCACTTCTGTTTCAACAGTTACACGTCCTTTGTCATCTAGTTCTTTCCATCTCATTTTTGTAAGTCATGTGATTCAACCTGTTCTTTCCACCTCCCCTGCTGCAGATTTCTGGAGGCTCCCACTGTCTCCATTTCCCGCAGCGCCGATGGCTTCAGTCAGTCCAGGACTACAGCAAAAATGCACAAGTTCGGTGGCTGAAAGATGTGCATTAAATTTGCCTCGACTGCTTACCAGCTATGTGGCTTTGCGGGAGTCTCTGGCCACCCTGAACATCAGTTTCCTTGTCTCTGACCCTCTTCTCATTGGACTCTCGTGAGAGTCGACTGGGATTAGTGTTTCTTTCTTTCCAAAAATATTTCCTTTTCGAATGAGTGACATGTGTCGAGTGCCAAGCCTCGGACCCTTACCTTCAGTTTAGTAGCTTGCAACCAAGCAGGTAAGGTGCCTCGCGTGCGTGCCTGACACGCACCAGGTGTTCAGTAGTGGTGGCCCCTCCTCTCTCTCCACACTGGGAGAGATCTCTTTGTATTTATTTCACTGGAAATTTTCCTATTTCTCTGCAGTTTCCCAGGAACAAGCAGTCTCTGCCTTAGTTTGCAAATTAGTACATCCCTCTGCAGATGGCAGGCCTGAGATCTGAGTACACCATGGGTACAAAGTCACATGGCAGGCTGGTGGGTGGTTGACAAGATGGTCCCAAATCAAGCCAGAAGATTCTGCTTCCCCTCCCCAATCCCTCCAATGTCACTTGGATGGTTCCAGGTCTTGCTGAGCTCCTGCTTGACCCTCTCTCATCTTCTCCATCTAGGTGTGCCTGCTTTGTTCCAGCATACACCTGCTCAAGTATTAATAAAAAGAAAACTTATTAACTTGGGCACCTGGGAAGTCCAAGGGCAGTTCAGACATGACTGGATCCAGAGCTCAAACAAGGCCTTCAGGGTGGCCTCCGTCCACGTCTCCTTTCTACTTCCCTCTTTCTGTCGCTTTGTGTGTCCACAGCTGGTCTTCTTCACATGGCAAAAAAATTGTCCCATGGCAGCCCCAATTCTGTTTCCAAATCACTTAGCACCTCAGTGGAAAAGACCATCTCTCCCAATAGATTCAGCACAAAAATGCAGGGAAGGCCTCTGATTGGCCCTGCCTGGTCACATGCCTACTCCTGAACCAATAGCTGTGGGTGTGGGGATGGGTGTTCTAACCAGGCCATGTATATCTCTTTGGGAGCTGGGGTGAGAAAAGAGCAGGGTCAGCTCACTGGAACCACACAGAAAGAGGGACAGGCTGCCAGAATGGAGAGGGCTGTAGCACAGACAGAAACAGCAGGTATTGCCCGTCATCACTCTGACTTCCAAAGCCACACTGTGTACCCACAGCTGCCTCAGGACCTCTGCCTCTTGTTCACAGAAGCTACAGGGAGAAAAGAGCATGGTTGGTGGGGTCAGGTAGGGCTGGGTACAAATGGCAGTTCTGCCCCTTATTGAGCTGTGTGACATTAATCAAATTCCTTAACCTGCTGAAGCTCAATTTCCCCATCTGTGAAATGGGATGATATTAATAAATCCTACTTCACAGACTTACCATGAGGATTAAAGAGGCCAAACACCAAACCCAGCACACACACAGAGAGGGTAATTCATCCACATCTGAGCTCCTTGCCTGTGCTGCCTGACCTCCAGCTCGGCTTCTGCGTCCCAGCTCTGTAAGTCAGATCAGGTGTGTCTCCATGGAGCCCCCCAACGCCCGCCCCCCGCTCCTCCTCACCGCACGGAACTCTCAGGGGCCTCACCCTGGTGAAGTGGCAGAAGGTGTCACTAGGAGTTGGTGCACATGCTTTTCTGTTTGTTTGTTTTTTTCTATCTTGATAAAAAATGTGCAGTTTTTACACTGTCACAGAACAAATAGAACCTTGACATATGGGCCTCTATTTATGTGCCTGATTTAATTAATCACGTTTCATGTTCCATCATCTTAAGAATGCTATTTTTCTCAGGGATCTCCTTCCTCCCTCCCCTCCTCCCGTCCTCCCCTCCCTCCCTCCCTCCCTCCCTTCCTTCCTTCCTCCCTCCCTCCCTCCCCTCCTCCCTCCCTCCCTTCCTTCCTCTTTCCTTCCATCCCTCCCTCCCTCCTTCTTCCTCTCTCTCTTCCTCTCTCTCTCTCTCCAAATACTTCCTTAGAGCTCATTCTGTGCCAGGCTCTAGAGGGTTCTGGGGGTCTGGTGGTGAACAAGACAGCCACAGCTCTGTCCCCACAGAGCTTCCAGTCTAGCAGGAGATTCTGATGTTAAATGACAGTCATTAAAGTACAATCGTTGTGGGTGCTATGAAAGAGAAACACACAGGGCTGTGAGAAAGGAGTTCGGCCTGGTCTGGCTTATCCAGAAGGGCTTTCTGGAGGAGGTAGCATTTGAGCTGAGCCCCTTAGAGTAGGTGGCATTATCCAGTGAAGGGACTGGTTGTGGAGTTAAATGAGGTGGGAGTTTCCACAGCAAAAACAATGTGATGGAGAAGAGAAGGGACATTGTGCCTTCTAGAAAAAGACATAAGGCCGGCATGTCTGGAGGAGACAGGGCACTCCGGAGAGCAGCTCCAGACCAGGCTGGGGGTGGGGGTGGGGGCCAGGCCACACAGGGCCTAAGGGCCTCACGAAAGCTCTTGGTCCTCATTCTAGAGCAGGGAGACTTAAATAGTTATAGGACTGCACTCTGAATCAGAAGTGGGAGCTCTCGCCAGGAGGTGGCACTTAGAAGTTTTGCTTGTAATTTCCAACTAGATGAAAAACTGTCCGTTGCTTGAAGTCACAGAGCAGGGAGTGTGGCAGGCTCATGGCCTGGGTGCTGGTGTGCACTCTGCTTTTGTCTACTTTCCCTGGACGTCACCTCTGGCCAGCTGACTCAGAGGCCCTGGTGGTCCCTTGTCCTACGCAGCTGAACTCCCTGCCAGGCCCCACCCGCCCAGCTCCAGCCACTGCTATCTGTCCCCCCACCCCACCCCCCAGATCCTCCATAAGGGGTTTTGGAGAACATCCATCTTTGAGTTAGAGGACCCTCAAACTCAAAGTAGTCTAGTTCTTTCTGGGACCCCTCCAAAGGCATTCCTGACAAGGGGCCGCCCCACCGCTGTCTGAATGCCATCACTCCAGGGAGCTTGCTCCCTACTCTGCTGGTGGCTTGGGCTTGGATGCAAAGCTGTTTAACAAGAAGAGAGGGGACGGTGCCTCCCGCCTGTCTAGCTTGAAGTTCTTTCGGCTGGCTCACCTAAACATCGTTGTTGCCATCTAAGCTCACTTTCTGATGTCCCCCCAAGACACGCAGGGCCAGAGGCAGCTGCTTCGCTGCCCAGACAAACCACCTTCTTCGCCTCTGAAAGAGGCCTTGACTCCCCCTGTGCAAACACAGGCCCTTCCTCCACCCAGAGAGGCCTCGTCCCTTCTTTGCCTCCGTGAAGCCCTGTATCCCGGGAAACCGGAAACAGAGGCAGATGAGCTGGGGGAAGGGAAGGAGCACCCTAGAAATTTTGGGGGACCCTCCAGTGGCTCAGGGTGCTGCACTGAGGATAGCGGGGAGTCTGCGTGGGGCCCACAGTTTTTTCTAGTTTTTTCGCATGCTTATATTCAGATTTTTTTTTTTTTTTGGAGACAGAGTCTCATTCTGTCACCCAGGCTAGAGTGCCATGGTGTCAGCCTAGCTCACAGCAACCTCAAAAACCCTCAGGGGTCAGAGGACCTGCTCATCTCTCGCCTGCTGGCTGTGAATGACACAAGAGCCCAGCCTCTTGTCTCCACGTCATTTTGCCTCCGGGGTCCTCTGCACCTTCCATGAGAGGCTGCTCGGTCAAGAAGGGATAATTCGGGGGACACACCCGGGGAACGCTTGCTGTCTCAGAGGCCTTGCAATCCGTTTCCTTCGGAGGCAGTAGCTGCTGAGGACAACAGCCTGCCTGGGAGGTTCAGGTCCTTTCATGGAACATTTACCAGAAGAGAGCTCCCTATAGGCCTGTGCCAAGCACTTGGGGTAGAAGATGAATGAGGCAAGGTTCCTGCCCTCAAGGTGCTGACAGTTTAGGGGGCAGTCTAGGTGGGAGATGACCCAACAGGTGTCCACGGCATCCTGTGATAAGTGCTGTGAGAGTGTAAGGTTTCTGGGAGGCCAGAGGAGGAGCCTAACTCAGCCTGGGGAAGCAGGGAAGGCTCCCTGGAAGAGGTGTCCCTTAAGCTAGAGGATCAGTAAGAGTTAACCAGGCTGGGTCAGTAAGAGGAAAGAGACACAGGTAGGGAATCAGCACGGCCCAGAGAGAGCCTGGTGCACTTGGGGGACTGAAAGGAGTTATGGGAGGCTCCAGGGAACAAAAGCAGCTCTGGAGCCTGGCACTTTTCTAGGCTAGAGGGTGCTCTGCAGGCCAGAGATGGCAAAGCCTTCCCTATGGAGGTACCAGACCTCGTTTCCGGGCCTTCCCTTTTCCCTGTGACCCCCTTCCTGCAGCCCTGGGGTCTGCTGGCCACCCATCCTTCCTGATCATAATATGTCCAGTCTGGAAGGGCTCAGTCATTACTCACAATTCAGTGCTCAAGCTGGAAAAGGGGTAGAGCTATTGATGCTCCACCTGACTCCCAGCCCAGGGGTCCTCAAGGAAACTTATAAGTGATGCCTAAAGACTCATTGCTCAAAAAGCAAGATACAGGTATGCATGACAAAGAATCTGAATAATGTTGCACCAAGATATGTCAACATGGACTTAACCAGGGAGAAGGGATTGCGGGCATTCTTCCTTTTCAAAATTTGTCTATCCTTTCTGAGTTTGTATAATTGCTTTTGGCGCTGCTTTTGTAATTAGAAACAGTAAAAGTATAGAAAAAATTTGTAGAAAAATGCAGACAACCAAATCACATTTACAGTAAAATCCTGGCTTTTAAATGAAATATGCAGAGAAGAAAGATGGAACAGAAATGCACTAAAACATTAATAGCAGTTGTCTCTGAGGGCTGGGTTATTAGGATACTTGCCTTTTCTATCTTTCTAGTTTTTTCGCATGTTTATATTCAGATTTTTTTTTTTTTTTTTTTTTTGAGACAGAGTCTCATTCTGTCACCCAGACTAGAGTGCCATGGTATCAGCCTAGCTCACAGCAACCTCAAACTTCTGGGCTCAAGCAATCCTCCTGCCTCAGCCTCCCAAGTAGCTAGGACTATGGCAAGAACTACCACACCTGCCTAATTTTCTCTATTTTTAGTAGATATGGGGTTTCACTTTAGGTCAGGCTGGTCTCGAACTCCTGAGTTCAAGAGATCCTCCCTCCCAGAGGGCCTCCCAGAGTGCCTCCCAGAGTGCTAGGATTATAGGCATGAGCCACTTCCCTGGCCCACTTTTTAATTTTTTTTTTTATTTTTTGGAGGTAGAGTCTTGCTCTGTTGCCCTGCCTAGAGTGCAGTGGTGTCATCATAGCTGAATGCAACCTCAAACTCCTGGGCTCAAGCAATCCTCCTGCCTCAGCCTCCCAAGTAGCTGGGACCACAGGCAAGTGCCACCATACCTGGCTAATTTTTTTATTTTTTGTAAAGATGGGGTTCACCTTCTTGCTCAGGCTGGTCTCGAACCCCTGACCTCCAGTGATCCTCCCTCCTCAACCTCCCAAAATGCTAGGATTACAGGCATGAGCCACCATGCCCAGCCTATATATCTAGATTTTATGTATTATATGAATCCATTCCTTTAGTAGCCTCCTAATTTATCTCCTTGCTTCTGTTCCTGCCTGAGCCATACAAAGGCTTCCCATGTCTAGAGAAAGTACGTTGCCCCCAGAAAAAGTTCCTGTTCTCTGGTTCTCTCCTAGTTAACAAGCCTACTCACCTATCCGTACTCAAGATCTCCCCAACTTCTTTAGAGAAGACTTCCATGGGGGATGCTGTGCAGGGCCACCCAGATGTCCATGTCAGGACCAGGTCCTCCTTTCCCAGCCGCTTGGCGGTTGGCGCTCACAGATGAGTC
>VSMD01074383.1:0-52528 GCA_008750895.1 Mirza zaza | reverse complement strand
ATAATGGAGCAGAAAAAAAGGCAAAAACCAGAATTCAGTCCTTAAAAACCAAGAGGTGCCTAAGGAATGAAGTTGGCCTTAAATTGGAACACAGGTAGTTCACCTACAGTACCTGAAGGAAAGACAAACCATACAAAACCAACGCTTGCGCATAGGTAAATCAGATGGGAGAGGTTTGTAAAGTTCTCCTCTGATTGCTTTTGTTTTCTCAGTGAAATATGAAGAAAATCTATAACTGAAAGTGAGATGACGAAAAGAGGTTATATAAGTGTAATTGTCCAAAACTGAACTCCTTATTTTCCATCCCTATATTAAAGTTTGCTATATAATGAAATACCCCAACATACTGGCTTAAAACAAGCACCATTTTCTGTGGGTAGAATTGTATCCTCAAAAAAACATAATATTGAAATCCTAACCCCTGGTACTTCTGAGTATGACCTTATTTGGAAATATATCTTCACAAATGTCATTAGTAAAGATGAGATCAAACTGGATTAGGGTAGGCCCTAAATCCAATAATTATATCCTTATAAGATGACCCTGTGAAGACACAGAGACACACAAAGAAGAAAAGTACATGATAATGGAGGCAGAGAGAGAGTGAAGCTGCTATAGGCCAAGGAATGCCAAGAATTTCCAGCAGCCACCAGGAGCTAGAAAGAGGCATGGAAGGATCCTTTCCTATAGCCTTCAGAAGAGCATGGCCCCAACACCTTGATTGTGGACTTCTAGCCTCCAGAACTGTGAGAGAATAAATTTTCATCATTTCAGGTTACTCAGTGACTTAAACTCATGACTTAACTCACGACTCTGTGGAATCATCTGTATGTATCTTCTGGTCTAAGCAGCTTTCCTGACTCTGCTGAGCTCTCCCATGCATCTGTCTAGATGCCTAGATGTCTGGAAGCTCAATGATTTCATGCATTTGTGGTCAGTTGAGCTCTCAAACATGTCTAGAAGCTGGTAGTCTTTCTGCCAGGATGCCTCAAGTCTCAAGGGGTAAGGAAAGAGACTCTATGTCTTGATGCAACATCACTTTGCAAGGGAATGCATGCAAAGGGAAAAAGAATCTGTGGCCACTTTTATAATCATCTACAATAAATCTGATCTACCTACAGCCTTCCCCCATCTCAAGGGACAGAAACTCTACCTCTCCTGAGAACACATGTGCATACAGGGAAGTAAAACTCAAAGGAAATCAACTGCAGGGAGGGGCGAGGAGGGGACAAGCAAAAACCTACCTAACAAGTACAATGAACACTATCTGGGTGACAGGCACACTTATAACCATGACTCAACCATTATAAAAGCAATCCATGTAACCAAAAATATTTGTATCCCTGTAATACTTTGAAATTAAAAAAAAAAAAGAATATATGCAGAGAGACTTATTTTAAAAAAAAGAAGAAAGAAACTCCATCCTCCCATGTATTCAGGCCAAAACCTTGTAGTCATCTTTGACTATTTTCTTTCTCTCATATGAAAATTTAACCGATCAGCAAATCCTGTTGACTCTACCTTTAAAGTATATCCAGAATCTACCATTTCCCATTACCTTCACTGTAGGCATTCTGGCCTAAGCCACCAATATCTCTCACCTGGATTGCTACAATAACCTCCCAACAGGTCTCTCTGCTTCTACTTTCACCTTCCTACTGTCTTTTATTTTCAGCTAAACATCTGTAGTGATCCTTTTAAAACATAAGTCAGAGCACATAACTCTTTTGCAAAAAGCCTGAACTAGATCTTCATACTCAAAATAAAAGCCTAGACCTTGAAATGGTCTACAAGGCCTCACACACCCTAGCTGTCCTTTTCCTCCCCTCTGACCTCATCACCTCCTCTCCCCCTCAATTACCCCATTCCGACCACACTAGCCTTCACATTGTCCTTTGAACAAGTCACATAATAGGGACTCTATTTTAACTATGCTCTTCACCCGCAACACCCTTGCCCCATGTATCTGTTTATTAACTCCCTTACCTCCTTCACACCTTTGTTCAAATGTAACCTTCTTTAGGACTTTACCTGGACCATGCTAATACTCTAACCTGCCCACACCTAGCCGGAACTCAAATCCCATTTACCCTGCTCTCTTATTTCTTTTTCCCACAGCACTTAAAACCTTCTAAACCTTTACCTGTTAGTTTCATTGTGTATTGTCTATTTTCCCCAACAAAAATTCAAGTTCCACCAAGGCATAAATTTCTGTCAGTTTTGTTCACTAATGTTTCCCAATGTCAGAAGAAATTGTCGAAGAATTGGAAAAGGGCAAGAAAGAATTACTGGGTGTCCTCTCAGTGGAATGCCGGACATGATCTAGTAAACCCTTTGGGGTTTTTCAGATTTAGACTTCAGATTCCATTGAGGTGTGCACCTTTGATTGTCCTTGATTGATTCTGTAGAGCTAAAAGTTAACATTAAAAAAAGCTGATTGTAAACCAGGTGGCTCCTTCCAGAGTAATGCAAATGATTTGTGTTCACAGCAATGCAAATATATCTTGTCCATTACACCTCATTGGTCCTATCACTGAGCAAAATAAAATATTTGATGTGTGTTCTTATCTTATAGCTATAAATGTCATGTTTTTACCTTTTTGATAATGATACTTTAGCATTTTTCAAGTTACACACTGAGATTCCCAGGTGGACCGACCTGATAGAGCCAAGTGAACTTTGTAGCCAGAGCAGCCTACCTCATGGGCTATGTATCCCCAAACCAAACCACATCTTTTCTTGGCTTCCATAGTGAATCCCAAGGGGCAACAGAAGCTTAACTTTGCTGACGATTTCTCTAGGATTTTTGTTTCCACTCTACCAATTTTATGAGGTTTATTTGTTTGTTTGTTTGTTGAGACAGAGTCTCCCTGTGTCACCCTAGGTAGAGTCCATTGACATCATCATAGCTCACAGCAACCTCAAACTCCTGGGCTCAAGCAATCCTCCTGCCTCAGCCTCTCAAGTAGCTAGGACTACAGGCTCACGCCACCATGCCCAGCTAATTTTTTCTATTTTTTTGGTAGAAATGGGGTCTTGATCTTGCTTAGGCTGGTCTCCAACTCCTGACCTTGAGCGATCCTCCAGCCTCAGCATCCCAGAGTGCTAGGATTATAGGTGTGATCCACCACGCTGGGCCTGTGTTTTGTTTTTGTTACTGGTTTGTAGACAGCCAATAAGTTATCCCCCAATGGTGGCAGCAATGATTAAGAGTTTGGTATAAGGCCTAAATTCTCTCAACAGATGATGGCAATCCATTTTTTGTTGGGTGAGAGATAAGAAGAAGAGAAAATTTGATTTGTTAGTCATTTTTGTTCACTTGTTCATTTGTTTATTTATGAATACAAATCAATTAGGAATTCATACCCACTGAGAAGAAGAAAATTCTCTGAGGCTTGAACCAGGGAGTTTTTGTTTTTCTCTGTTTACTTTTGACCTGTGGCTTAAGTTGTACAACTTAGGCTATAAACTCTCTACGTGCCTTTGTGTCTATATGTTTGTGTGTCTGTAATTGAAAGAAGTCTTGACCTCTTCTTATGTGAATACAGAATGTTTTCCTCTCTCCAGAAAATACAGTATTAATAATTTAAATTATAATTTCCTTTAAATTAAAGGAGTTCCATTCTGATTGGTTTATAGAGACAGCTATCAACACGGCCTAAGCAATTATCATCACTAATAGTCCTATAATTCACAAAACAATAAGGAAATTGAATTTCTAATAAGCTAAATGTGCTAGATATTTAAGAAAAAAAATCCTCTTATAGAAATTTCTAGCTCAGAAATATTTTAAGAATCCAAGATAACATAACTAAGATTTAATTATATAGATTTGATAGTTAGGTTTGTTAAAGAGCTGTCTTTTCTCTAATTTATTAAAGTTAAGTTTAATACAAGTGTACATTTTATTTTCTATAAGAGATTGTTCTTCACAAAGAAACTAGTTAATATGAACTTCCTAACATTACTCCAACACTATATTTAATATTATGAAAAATATAAATTTGTGTAAAACTAATTTGAATCATTGTGACAATCATTTTATATCAGTAGTAATTATGATTTATAATATGTCAGCTTAAACATAATTTCTAACATCTTAGGTAACTTAAAATCTTGAATTAGTATTAAATTGAGTTAGCTACTAGATAATTCTTGGATACCTACATAATTTCTAAGCAAGATAAAATACTAAAACATTGGTTATTCACCATAATTTTAAGTTCGTATATTAATATTGTTATTTTTATATACTATAGAGTGACTATATCTTTGTGTCACGAACATGTTCATTTTGGGCACTTTAACATGTAAAGCTATTATATGTAGCTAAAGAAAGTTGAGTAATGTGTATTTGTTGCCATGGTCTGCTAAAAGGCTTGAATATGATGGTTTTCAGTTGCTTACCTCTCAGCTTTTTCTGTACAATAGAAGTTAAATACTTTGATTAATCTGCATATGTATTCACTATATTAACACGTGAATTTTAATTTGAAATTAAAATGAAAGAAAACTTGCTTAAATTATGAATCAATCATCCAGTTAAAACATCTATTTAGGCACCTCATTATGAATGGAACACATCTCAAACAGGGCATATATGTGGTGAGGCACATGAATAGAAATTAATGAGCCCTTTTAACAGTACAAGTGATTAACTGAAGCTCAAGAAAAACAGAAATGCAAATTGAGTGTAAAGAGTACTTATGAGTTAGAAATGAAGGTGTTATAAAAACAAGGAGGGCAATAATGAAATGGTGGAAGAGTCTAAAACCCAGGGAAGGCTAGCCACAGTGGCAGTGAGAGATGGTTTCTAGAAAAAGGTCCCTATAGAGTGTCCACAAAGAGATGCGGAAGACAGAAAAACTACCCAATAAACTTGGTCCCCAAACCTAATATTGAGGAAACACACTTATAATCATTTAACTGCCCAATTCATCACTTCATTGTGCCTACACAACAGAACCAGAAATGATGAAATGCTACAGGTGTCAGCTGCAGCCAAACAACAAAGGAAAACACACACCCCTCCATGAAGAGGCACCGTAATCACGTTTCAAATGTCTAGCTAAATAACCGCCTGCAAGTGTAAAGTATCTAAGTTGAGTAAGCCACTAAATCAATATTTTCTTTGGTTGCCTCCTCACTGAGAACTTAGACATAACCTCAATTTGGCTTACCTTTTTCTGAAGCTGATTTAATTTCGGATGATGTGAGGAAAGGAACCCTCCATTTGCTTCATCCCCGAGGTAATGTGCTAGGGCTTAGAACTTCAAGTCAGAGATAAGTAGGTTTAACTCTGGTTCCACTTACCAGCTATGTGACCTTAAGCAAATTACTATGTACTCTAAATTCCAGTTAGTCAAAGTAAAGGAGCAAAATAATAACTACCTCACTAAGTTGTGATGAGAACTAAACATGAGAACATATTAAGTTACCTAGCATGTGCCTGCTACCACAAAGAACACTTCTCAACAAATATTCTCAATCCTTTCTCTTCTTGCAAAGTATAACTGTTTGGGGAATGATTCAAAGATCCCTTGCATCATTTAAAATATTCTATTTCAAAGACAAGTTGTGCCTACTGAGTTTTTTCCTAACAGAATTAAATGCCTAGAAATCTTAAAGTCCTGTAGAATTGAGTGCACCCCCAACATTTTCGTGTCATGGCACCTTTATAAAATAACAACAGTGATATGGCACACTGGGACAAATGGACAAGGCTGATCTCCACCACAGGCAAAAGACCTATGGCTCTGCCCTGTCTATGATCTACCTGCTACCCCAAAAATGAAGTAGTTCATATTTCAGTTCATTTGAAATCTATATGAGACAGCCCACCTGCTAGTCTAACTCATTCTCACAAAGTGTCCTCACCAGACGAGCAGCAGGGGCTACCTGGAAACTTGTTAAAGATGCAGTCTCTTCCATACCCCATTTCTACTGAATCAGAAATTCTGGGATTGGAGTTCAGCAATCTGTTTTAACAAATTCTGCAAGTGATTCTGATGAACACTTAAGTTTAAGAACTACTGTCCTACATGAATCTCTGAAGTTTTTAAACAGCAAAGAGCCTTTTCTTTTCTATTGAATATATCAATACTATTTTCTTTTAAATCTTGCCATTTTAGTCATAGGAAGACATGTGACTCCAAGGTAGGACCAATTCTCTGAGGACCTCTCCACACTTATGCAAGGTATGTTTCAAGAATGAGTAGAGGCCAGGCGCGGTGGCTCACGCCTGTAACCCTAGCTCTCTGGGAGGCCGAAGTGGGCGGATCATTTGAGCTCAGGAGTTCGAGACCAGCCTGAGCAAGAACGAGACCCCATCTCTACTATAAACGGAAAGAAATTAATTGGCCAACTAATATATATAGAAAAAAAAAAAATTAGCCGGGCATGGTGGCGCATGCCTGTAGTCCCAGTTGCTTGGGAAGCTGAGGCAGCAGGATTGCTTGAGCCCAGGAGTTTGAGGTTGCTGTGAGCTAGGCTGACGCCATGGCACTCACTCTAACCTGGGCAATAAAGTGAGACTCTGTCTCAAAAAAAAAAAGAATGAGGAGTAGAGTTCTGCCACATCCCCCACAGCCCAGCAGCAAAATGTCCCTTCGTGGCAGGAGGCTTAGGGGTAAGAAAAATAAAATAAGAGAGTCAGAGTGGAAAATATTTACTTTTTGGAAAATCTTTCCAAAGGGCCTTAGGTCCTTTGTGGCCTCCTAGAACCTATTTCCTTGAGCACCTTTGAAGCTTAATCTTTCATTGTAGCCATTCTTGCCTAGAAGATGAATGAAATTTTCTACTCGGGTTTTAGGAGGGGAACCCTTAACCTTTCCCACTCCATTACATTATGAAAATTAAAGTTAAATAGCCTAATGGAGAAGTGGGGAATTTATTTCATATTTAATAATTAAAGTCATCAAGATGATCAATTTAACTGTGCAGCATATTAGGTAGCAAATGTGAAAAGGAATTGTTCTGCAGATTAAAGTGCCATCTTTATTATAAAGTAAGCATTTAAAAAAGGACTTTTACAATTCAAATAGCATCTCTTTTATTCCCTTATGGACACACACAAAAAAATGACAGACTTGTCCTTTTGTTGTGAATAATTTCCAAGTGAAAGATTCACAGCAGGGGTGAGAATAGCACAGCTCCAAAAGATCTGAAAAGAGAAGATTGATTCATCTTTTGACATTTTGGTTTCTTGTGTATTTATTAAAAATTATACCCTTTTAGTGGAATTGGTTTTAACAAATGTCAACCTCAACCATTTTCACATTTTTAAAAAACCAATTCCACGAGTTAGTTAGCTAGTTCCTTATTCACACCTGCAGTCCCAATATAGCCTGAGGAGTGTGTCCCTAAGAGTCACTGGTCTCCACTGAACTTGTGTCAAAGATTCAGTGTCTCCCAGCACTCCCACTGAAGATTTCTCTTTGTTGCTACACTACTTTATATATTGTGTATTCTTTTCCTCTCACAAATGAATGTTATTCCTTCCTATTTTTAAGTTTCCTATTTTATACTTAATAGTTCTACAGTATTTATTTCTGAAAAATGTCCTCTAAATTTCATAAATTCTCCACCAATAGTCTTTAAATTAACCACAATCAATAAGCAATGTATTTTCCTAAATTTTTTGCAGGATGTGTTAATCTGAAAAGGATTTAATTTAATCCAAATGTGAAATTGAGATTTTTATCTGTTATTCATATGCAAAAATGATGTCATTTATTAAAGGATCTCAAAAGATGTTATTTATTTACAATACTTAAAAGCTACATTTCTCTGTTACTTTTTTTTCTATCTTTTCTGTTTGTTTGTGTGTTTGTCATTTGTTGTTTGTATATTAATTGCCACCTCTACGAAGAAATTATTTCAAAACTCTGGATCAGAATCTAACATATATTTCTTAGATTTTATAGGTTATCAGAATAAAGAAGATAGCCTCTCCCTTTGGTGATTTTTCTAAGAAGTTCTAATTTGCCTAACAGCAGGCAATAAAATGTAGTGATTTTGAAATCAGAGATTCCTGGGTTCATATTCTAGCTCTGCCTCTCATACAATGTGAATGACAATGAGAAAAATGCTTAATTTCAATTGCGTGTATACAGCAAGGCTGATAGCAACCGGAAAACAGTGTTAGGCTGTCTGGCAGAGACATGTCACCTCTAACCTGCGGAATGATTCAGCTGATCTAGCTGGCAGACAAATGTCCCACTTTTTCCTCACTATGCAGAAGCTGAATGAAAAAAATATAAAGATATCGTCCCTGATTATTTTTACATCAAGAATATAATAGCAGCCATATTCCATTGTTAGAAGGATGGTAATGTAAGAACTGAGATAATTTCAACAGTGGCAAATGCTGTTTTTATCAGTATTGTAAGAATCAATTTCTTTAAGAGATGCGTTTTATTTTAAAATCAACACAGAGTTTTAGGTCACACATTTTTGAAATTATAATCTAACTACCAATTTCTTAGAAGAGAAAAAAATTAAGATGAGAAAAAGTTAAGGAACGAGGGAGGGAGGTCTAAGAGGAGGGAAGGAAAGAAGAAAAATAAGAATGAAGGAAGGAACAAAGAGTTAAATGTCATTGATTAAAGGGACCTAGTATTAGAATCAAGTATTTAAATAAGTTAAACAATGTTTTCAAAACATTTAAAACACCATAGTCAACTCACATTAGAAGTATACTAGCATAGTATAGGCTCTGAAAAGTCCTGCAACAAAGAAATTGGTCTAGATTGTTTTAGCCTAAGATTTCAAAAACATCTTTAATCAGGGAACTCTTTTTTTCTTGGAATACCTCTAGACACACTGTTGAACTAATTTTTTAAATAAGACAATGTGGAGAATGCTAATCTAGGTTAATCATTGGATATACCTGAGAACCTAGGACCAAGTCTTCAAACATCTGAACTTACACAGATTATCACACTTGGGGCTTTATTATCCATCTTCATTTGTTGTGGCCCAAACAGACTCTATGCCATTGACTGATTATGTTAGACATTTGCACACTTTTGGTTAGATGGTACCTTCTCAATCAAAACCCTAGTCACCCTTAGGATCCAGCTGAAATACCTTACCTGATTCTCCCAGGTAGAATTAATAATTTCATTCTCTAGGATCCCATAGTACTATGGGTTTTTATCTCTATTCAGACTTTGTGTGACTACTGATATTCTCTTTTTAGAATTAGGTCATAATATGTGTATGAAATAAAAAAATATAACTCTTATATCATTCTGCCATTTATTATAACTACACATAATTTGCCTTCAAAACTAGGCTTGAACTCCTCTTGAATCTGCAAAGCTTTCATTAAATTCTACAGAATGCTTTACATAGAGCAGACACCCAAATATATCTCCTATTTAAATTAAATGAAGACTCAGAATTGAAATATTATTTGAATTTCCTCTAGGAAAGAGGAAATTGCATTCATTTCATGTATTCTCTTCATTGCCCATCTAGACCCACACTTACTAAAACTTCTTAAAACAAGAAGACAAAACAACATATTTTATCCTCTGATGTTAAAATATCATGAAGAAAGATCCATTCTTAGTTTAATACTTTCTGAGAACTGGGTCATATGCATCTTAACATCACATAATTTGGCATTTTCAATATAGCCAGAATGAAGATTATAGTGCAGCTGAAAAATGCATTCAAATAAATGTAAAAAGTCAGGGTGCATAATTCAAATCCAAAATACATTAACAGCGGGTTTCATTGGCTTGTATCATCAGGAGAATTTCCTCTCCACTTAGTTTACTTGCATTGGCACAGCTTTAAAGAAATTAATCTGCAGATAATGCTTTATTTTAAATCAAGCTATGGAAGGAATCCTATAGTTCTCATTTATTACCTTTATTGTCTTTCCCATGAAATTTCCATTTCATAGAAAAAATATTTCCCAATAAACTGGAGTTAAAACTTTGGTGGAATGGGATCTAACCAAAGAGCTCATTAAACGCTGTCTCTTTCCTACAGACACATAAATGTTAGGAGCTAGAAAGCTCCCTTAATTACTAGAACACCAGCTTTAACTCTCTTCCATTGCTAGCCACAATCCTAGTCTTCAACAAGTTCTCCAGTCTGTGGGGATTCCCTCTAATTTCTCTTGTAGCTCCCAAAACTGTGGATCCTTCTTGCTTTCATTCAAATATTTATCAAATATAATAGAATTAAGCTATATTTTACTGTTGTGTAGGCATTACTTTTGTACTTTATGCTTAAGAAGTAACAGAAAGGCCGGGGGCGGTGGCTCACACCTATAATCCTAGCACTCTGGGAGGCCAAAGTGGGCAGATTGCTCGAAGTCAGTAGTTCAAAACCGTCTCTAGTAAAAATAGAAAGAAATTAATTGATCAACTAAATATATATAAAGAAAAAATTAGTTGAGCATGGTGGCACATGCCTGTAGTACCTGCTACTCGGGAGGCTGAGGCAGTAGGATCGCTTGAGCCCAGGAGATTGAGGTTGCTGTGAGCTAGGCTGATGCTGCGGCACTCACTCTAGCCTGGGCAACAAAGTGAGACTCTGTCTCAAAAAAAAAAAAAGAAGAAGAAGAAGAAGTAGTAACAGAAACCTCAAAATTCCTTATGTGTGACATTTTATCCCTATTTCCTTAAGTCTATATATTGGGTTCATTAACAAAAAATTTAAGTGTGAAATGTCATACACACCCATATTGCCATCCTTGGTGTCCTTTTTACACAGGCTCAGAGAAAATATTTTGAATACATTATTATTAATGGCAGTTAACATTTTTTTTTTTTTGAGACAGAGTCTCACTCTGTCACCCAGGCTAGAGTGCTGTGGTGTCTGCCTAGCTCATAGCAACCTTAAACTCCTGGGCTCAGGCAATCCTCCTGCTTTAGCCTCCTGAGTAGCTGGGACTACAGGCATGCGCCACCATGCCCGGCTAATTTTTTTCTATATGTTTTTAGCTGGCCAATTAATTTCTTTCTATTTTTAGTAGAGACGGGGAGGGGGGTCTCGCTCTTGCTCAGGCTGGTTTCGAACTCCTAACCTTGAGCAATCCGCCAGGCTCAGTCTTCCAGAGTGCTAGGATTATAGGTGTGAGCCACCGCTACCTGCCCGGCCAGTTAACATTAAGCACTCTTTTAAGTTCTTTATGTGAATTAGTTCATTCATTTCTCATAATACGTCGCTCCCTGGTGGTCTAGTGGTTAGGATTCGGTGCTCTCATTTCTCATAATAATCTCATTAGGCAGGTATTATTATTATCCCCATTTTATAGACAAAAAAATTGAGGCACATAAGGTTAGTTAACTTGCCCTAGATTAAATAGCTAATGAGTGAGAGATACGGTATTTAAACCTAGGTCATCTGGCTCCAGAATCTATGCTTTCAACTACTGCACTACACTGTCTCTATTGAAAGTCTGAGAAAGAAAGTATTATAAATCATCTAATATGCCAGCTTTAAGAGATGATACAATTAGTATTTTTTCAAGCATCTTTTCATGCATGTTTTTAGAAATATTTTTGAAAATGAATTCTTCACTCAACATGTCTGGCCTATTGGCCTCTCTTTCCACATGTTGCTTCATCCTCTAGGCCTAGGGCCTCGGGGTTGTCAGACTTCTTAGATGGCGGCCCAGGGATCCAAGAGCCAGTGCTCCAAAAGAAGCGATTGGAAGCTGCCACTCTCTTTAAGCCTAACCCTGGAAACTGGTGGAACACCACTTCTGCTACATTCTGTTGGTCACAAGCAGTCATACAGCTTACTTAGATCCAAGGTAGGGGTTCATAGTTGCCCACTTCTTTATAGAACAGGTGTCAAGAAATTCATGGCCATCTTTAATCTGCTTCAACTAAATTAACATACTTAAGCATGTCTTTAAACATGTAGTACATGAATATACGTATATATTGCAAATTTTAAATAAATAGAATGATGTGACAAATGCTATCTTTGTGGATTCCTTTCTTTACATAGCTTACTTTTATTTTACTTACCTGCCCCCTTTACCCTATACTTTCTTCTCTCAAGCACATGCATCCTTTCTCCAGCCAGGTAACTAATGTTAATAAATGGGAGTATATCCTTTCCTGTGGTTATATATAGTCATGTTTTACACACGCATGCGTGCACACACACTAACACATACACATACACATACAGACACACATCTTTAGTCATTTAGCAAAACATTTTTCTTGATCTAACTTTGGTTAAGCTACTCTAAGCTTTCTTCTCAACTACACTTTAACCTTGGGCTTCAGGGTCCATCCTTGTCAGGCCTGCATGACTCAGTTTTAGCAGGAATCATGTGAAGTCAATTGAGCCAGAATCCCCCTTATTGTTGATGTTTCCTCTTAGTAATTTTCCATCCACTAATCTCCACCCTGTTTCTTGCCTATTAGTCTCCACTTGTCCTAGCTGTGTTTGGAATTGAGCCTAGTTCTATATTGAGGTCTCTTTCGCCCCATTGCAATAGTTCCTGAATTAAATCTATTTTTACCACTTTACTGTCCAGCTCTGGTTTTTCTTTAACATAGTACACTGGAAATATTTCTAAGTCACAGGGAAAGGAGCTAACATTCTTTTTATTGGGTGCGTGTCTATGCTATTAATATGCCAAAATGCATTCAACCATTCCCTCTAAAGATGAAACGTGATATCCAAGAAAATTATGAAAAGAAAAGCACAGAGATAAAAAACATAGCGGATTAAAGAAATGTAGTTACTCCTGCTCTTTCCTAAAGGCAATCCTAAATCAGCATTGCAGAAAGCCAAGAACAAATAAATTTGCACTGCAAAATCTTCAAAAGGACCAGGAATTGCAATATCATGTACCTGTGGAAAAATGGGAGACTGCAGCAAAGAATATTGGTTGAAAATCTATTTAAGAAGCAGTTAAATCTTAAATCTTAAGTCCACTCAGAACAAGAAGGAAACTGCCCTTCTTCAACTCTGGCAGAAAACTGAAGGTTTAGTCTCTAAAGATGGTAAAACAAAAGATGTGGCAGTTACTGTCATGTGTTCACCAAAACCAGTTTCCTTGTCCATCTGGGCACACAGCAAGACTACATCTGCCAGCCTCCTTTGCAGTAAGATATGACCATGTGTCTGAATTCCAGCCACTAAAATGTGAGAGGGAGGGATGTGTTTCTCACATCCAAATCCACACATGGATAAATATCTCATTTTCCCTCTTTTGGCCAACCAGATGCAAGGAATCCAACATAAACTTCAATGCCGTAAGTTTGAAAGAACTTGGCTCCCTAAATAACTACATAGAAGGCTGTTTGCTGAAGATCATTTTAGACTTTGGGTAAGTAAGGTATAAAATTTTACTGCATTATGCCATTGTGATTTGAAAATGTGTTTGCTAAAACCACTTTTTCATATTCTCACTTACATAGAACCTAGTACCCTGAAGAGAGAAGCTATTATAATAAAACTAAACTAAACAAAAATATGTGGGGTTGATATGGCATTTAAGTAAACAAACATGGGAGCCTGCAAGGCTGTAGATCCCGGTAATGCCAGGCAAAACATCTGATAAAACTTCTATTAGTAATAACTTGAAGACAGACCACTGTTTACTGAGTCTGCAGGACTAGGCGAAGCATTTGGAAAATGTTAGAGAGATCATGTATATTGGCTACTCCTGCCTGCCTTCAGCAAGGTATTACATGAAAGAGAGGGGCTTTGGCAAGAATTTGCCTCTATATAACAGAAAAGAATGGATATAGTTCAAAGTCCAAGGGCTTCACAGGTTTGAAAATCTGGCCCTTCTTTACTCAAAGAGTAAGAGTAGATTTTTAAACACCTTAAGCAACAAAGTCCAATGAGACTTTTCAACTAAGTATAGTGATTCAGCCTTGTGACAGGTATCAAAATAAGGGTACCACCTTCTCAATAAACCACCACTCAAAGGAGCTGCTTTTGAGATGAGAGATAAGGAGAGTAAAGAAATAAGCAGGGAAACCCTAAGAATTATGTCTAGGAAAAATCTACATGAGTAGTGACCAGCATATAACATACTAAAAGCAAATAGATTGAAAACTATCAAAATTTTGGTGGAATTAGCAAAGAAATCATGAACCTGGTTTGAAAAGGAAGAGACAATGAAAGCCACCCACATTCCCAAGGAAAGCATACTCACCAAAGTCCATTTCTGATGTGAACATGAAGGGTAATAGGAAAGAACCTTCCAGAAGGACAGCCATTCCATGAGGAATATTGATCAAAGGAGTTCGTCTCCAAAGAAGAATCAACACCAACCAAGGAACTTCTTCCACCTCCAGGTTAGGACGTCTTTATAATGCCTACTCAACAGAATTTCAGAATCTATGGGCCAGAGATCACTGTATGTCTCCCATCTTTTTCATTTCCAAATAGGAGTTTTCTTTGTGTTTCCTGTCCCTGCTCCACCATCTCTGAAGGGGTAAAGAGAGCAGATAATTTTTCCACCTGGTTCATATGCCAGTGGTTCACAACTAGACACATTCAGCCCTCACAGAGTAGACTGTATATCACCTATATATCCTCAAGTTGGAACTGGGTGCAGTGACCAGATGGGTTGTCTGTCCTGAGGTTGGGCTGGGATGATGTGTTCTGTGCATAGAAGGAATATGAGCCATAGCCTAAGTGGCCAACAGGTCAAACAGTGACAAAGACTGCTTTATGTTCATGGAAGCCCATTTCATTTTCCTCCTGGGCACGTGATAGACTACATTTTCCCAACTCACCTTACATTTAGGTGTGACTGAGTATAACTGCATTTGGTCAAAAGGATACAAATGTAATGCTGTATACAGCCTCTAGGCCCAATCCCATAAAAATCCCCCAAAGTGATCCTCTCTTTTCCTACCTTCTGGCCAAATTCAGCGATTCAGAGAATCCCAAGACCCTCAGGAATGGCAGAGCCACAAGATAAAACACATAACAAAAAGCCTGGGTCCCAGTATGATCATGAAAGGAGAACAAGGAAAATGGTGAGGAAGGGACCACCAACAAAGAATTGAGAACATTTTCTAGAACCAAAAGATACGAACTCTCTCAAATCGAAAATTGTACTAGGTAAAGTTAGATAGAAAAGGAAGGCTATCAAGACTGTCACAAGATGGACAGAAGCCAAAACTAAATCTGAGCTCAATTTCACTGAAACAAATGGAAGGAGAGTCTTTAAGAGTGAGGGGAGGGGAACCACAGACCACCTGAGCATGCGAATTGACCTTCCCCAAAGGAACAGTAAACTTCCTCCTACTACATGTAGGAGGAACAGTAAACTTCCTCCTACTACTTCAGTCTTCATGACTGAAGATAGGTTTGCAACCTGGAGCAAGGCAGCCCACCAAAGTTAGATTCCTACCTCCCAGAGAATGGCCACGATAATTACATTTTAAAGGAACGGCTTGCAGATCCTTGAGAAAGGTAATTCTGGGTTCTAAAACTGCCCAGAGGCTTTTTAAACGATTTACATCTCAAAGGGGCAGAGAAAGAGTTTGTAATTCCAAGTTGTCTAAAGTAAATGCTCTAAGAATAGGGAAGTCAGAGCTTGAAGTCAAGAAGAAACCTGTCTAAAGTTTAGTCAAGCTGAGGGGAATGTCAAGGCAGTCCTGGTCAGCTCTTATCGCACAAATGCCCAACAACTTCTCAGAAGACTGGATGAAAACAGGCCGGCAAGAAGGCACACAACTGTAAAATTTCAGAATACTGGAAATAATCAAAGATCAACAAGTTTCTACAGAGAAAAAGCCAGTCACATACAAAACAAAGAATTTGGATGACTTCAGACCTCTCAAAGCATCGCTGAAGCTAGAAACAAAGGGAGCAATGCCTTCAAAATTCTAAAGGAAAATGATATCCAACACAGAATTCTACATGCAGCCAAACTCTCAATCAAGTGTGAGGATAAAATAAAGATTTTCATACATACAAAGTGTCAATTTCTTTCTCATGCCCCTTTTCAGGAGTCTATTGAAGGGTGTGCTCAACCTCAACAAAGTTGTTAACCAAGAAAGCAGAAAACCTTGGGATACTGGAAAGAGGAGATTAAACACAGGAGAAAGAAAAAAAAAGTATCTCCAGGTGATAGTGAAGGGAGGTCTCAGGAAAACAGCTGTGCATCAGGCTTAGGTGGCAACTAGTCCAGACTGGAGCATATCAGGAAACATTTAGAATTCTCCAAAGTGGTGAAATTAATAAAATGCCTGAAGCATCAGAACATCTTGGGAAAAGATTCAGACAAGTTGGTGCCAAGTTTGGAAGTGAAATAATGTAAGTATATTAAAAAATTGAGCAAGGAAACAAACAAAAAACAGATCCTTATTAATCCTTAGGAAAAGTAAAAAGTTGCATAAGAAAGGAAAAGTGACTACAATATACTAAACACCTCAGCTGTGAATAAGGTATTAGAGCTATAATAATATAATTAGTGAATAATTATCTAACCAAAACTACGTTGCAGGGATGGGGGATGGGTAGGCTGTATGTGTGATGGGGTTAGGGAACCAAAGAGAGCTAAATTCTCATCTACCAATAGAAGGATATCAGTGTAAAGTTCAACACAAAATAGGAATCTATAAATTATTGAATTATTGCCTCTAAAAGAGAAGAGGACAGAGGAGCCAACAAGAACCACTAGTTATTTAAGGGAAAAAGAAAGCCTTATATAACTATTGACCACTAAGCTGTGTGCATGAATAGCTTGACAAAACCACAACTAAAATAAATGAATAGAATAGAATAAAATAAGAGATGACGTTCTTTGCAAAATATTAAAGCATGCTATTAAGCCATTGTGTGCAACTCTATTAGTCGTTGCAAAGTAAAGGACAAATAGTGAAACACAAAAAGGCAAAACCCCATTGGACCCCACTATCTATTGGGATTTAATTCTGAAAAAGGTGATATTTAAATTACGTACAGAGGTAGAGACTAGAATGGTGGTTACCAATGTCTGGGAAGAGAAGTGGGGGAGGGGGATAAAAAGAAGTTGATTAATGGGTACAAAAAAGTAGAAGAAAAAAGTTCTAGTATTTGATAACACAGTAGGGAAATTATAGTTAATAAGTTATTGCATATTTCAAATAGCTAGAAGAGAAGAATTGTAATGCTACCGACAAGAAGAAAAAATAAATGTTTGAAGTGACAGATATCCCAATTACCCTGATTTGATTATTATTTATATTCAGATATCAAAGTATCACATGTATCTCAAAAATATATAAAACTATTATGTATCAATAAAAAAACAAAACAAAAATAAATACAAAAAATTATTTAGGGAAGGAATACGTTGGCATCAGTGACCATTCATCTGAAAAAAAGTAAAATTATTTTCCTATCTCCCACAATATATAGAAATAAATCTGAGAAGGATTAAAGACTTAAATATAAGATTAAGCAATAAAAAATTTGAGAAAAATCTAGAAAACTATATATATAACTATAAAGAAACATTTTTTTAAAGGTAGATCTATTTAAATTTATAAAAACAAATTATAGGCCCAGTCTCAGTGGCTCACGCCTGTAATCCTAGCACTCTGAGAGGCCAAGGCAGGAGGATCGCTTGAGCTCAGGAGTTCTATACCAGCCTGAGCAAGAGTGAGATGCCATGTCTACTAAAAATAGAAAAAATGAGCCAGGTGTGGTGGTGCAAGCCTGTACTCAGCTACTCAGGAGGCTGAGGAAGGAGGATTGCCTAAGCCTAGAAGTTTGAGATTGCTGTGAGCTAGGCTGACACCATGGTACTCTAGCCAGGGTGACAGAGTGAGACTCTGTCTCAAAAAAAAGAAATTATATGGCAAAAGATGCCCTAACAAAATCTGTAAAAAATTGAGAAAAAAATTTGTGACAAATATATTAGATAAACTGTTAATCTCTCTGATACCAAAGGTCCTCAAAATTGATAACAAAATCACAAACAAACCAATAAAAAAATACAAGCGAATGATAGGAATTGATAATTTACAGAAGGGCAATACTAAATGGCTAATTTATCTATGAAGATATGCTTGAACTTTCAGGTAGTCAGAGAAAAACAAATTAAAGTAGCCATATTATGACATTATGTATTCATCATATTAGAAAATTCCTTATTTCATAAAGCCTGCCATTGGTGGGGTTGCCATGAGACAGCACTGCTAGCAAATATCTAGGATGTTAAGAGTGCTTTTAAGAAGCAATCTGGACATAAATGAGATGCCTCCTCTTCTTTCTCTCCCTTTCTTTCTGTTCTGTCCAACCTGTTGCTGGTAAGCTCTGAGTTTTCCTTCTGGGAGAATGCAGAGATCTTCACAAGCACACCCAGCTGAACCTGGGTCTCCAGGCCACAGGTAGTTAATTTACTAGTGGATCATAAGCTTGATCCTTCTGAGAGCCTTCAGGAAACTTAACATTGTGAAAAAGACCATACTACCCAAAGCAGCCTACAGATTCAATGCAATCCTTACCAAATTACCAATGTTATTTTTCACAAAATAAAAAAAAAACTCAAAACTTATATGAAACCAAAAAGGAGCCCAAATAGCCAAAGCACTCCTGGGCAAAAAGACCAAAGCTGGAGGCATCACATTACCTGTCTTTGAAATATATTACAATGCTATAGTAACCAAAACAGCATAGTATTATTATAAAAAAAAAAAAAAGTAATATAGTCCAATAGAACAAAATAGAGAATTCAGAAAAAAATCCACATATTTACAGCCAACTGATTTTTGACAAAAGTGCCAAGAACATACACTGAGAAAAGGATACCCTCTTGGGATGCTGGGAAAATTAGATATCCATATGCAGATGAATAAAACTGAACCCCGATCTCTTACTAATTCAGATGGATTAAAGAATTAAACCAAGACCCCAAACTATAAAACCACTAAGAGAAAACATAGGGGAAACATTTCAGGACATTGGTCTAGGTAAAGATTTTATGGCTAAGACCTCAAAAGCACAAGCAACAAAAACAAATATAAATAAAGTGACTATATTAAACTAAAAAGCTTCTGCATAGCAAAGGAAACAACCAACAGAGTGAAGAGACAACCTGTTGAATGGGAGAAAATATTTGCAAACTATTCCTCCAACAAGGTACTAATATCCAAAATATACAAGGAACTCAAACAACTCAACAGTAAAAGAAAAAAATTAATAACTCCATTTTAAAAAATGGGCAAAGAATCTAAATAGACATTTCTCAAAAGAAGACATACAAATGGCCAGCAGGTATTTGAAAAAATACTCAACGTTACTAATCATCAGAGAAATGCAAATCAAAACCATAAGAAGATTTCATTTTTACCCAAATTATAATGGCTATCATTAAAAAGACAAAAAAATAACAGATGCTGGAACCAATGCAGAGAAAAAGGGACTCTGATGCACTGATGGTGAAATGTAAATTAGTACAGCCTCTATGGTAAACAGTATGGAGATTTCTCAAAGAATTAAAAATAGAACTACCATTTAATCCAGCAATCCAACCACTGGTTATTTATCCAAAGGAAAAGAAATTATTTATACCAAAAAATTACCTGCACCCCCATGATTGTTGCAGCACTATTCACAATAGCCAAGATACAGAATCAGGCCAGATGCAGTGGCTCATGCAAGTAATTCTAGCACTTTTGGAGGCCAAGGCAGGAGGATTACTTAAGGTCAGGAGTTCACGATCAGCCTGAACAACATAGCAAGATTCTGTCTCTATAAAAAATTATCCAATGTGGTTATGGTGTATATATGGAATCAACCTAAGTGTTCACCAACAGACAAGTGGACAAAGACAGTGTGGTACATATATATAATGGAATACTGTTTGGCCATAAACAGGAATGAGATCATGTCATTTGCAGCAACATGGATGGAAATGGAGGTCGTTATTTAAGCGAAATAAGCCAGGCACAGAAAGACCTATATCACATGTTCTCACTCATATGTTGGAGCTAAAAAAGTTGATCTCATGGAAGTAGAAAGTAGAATAATAGATACCAGAGGCTGGGAAGGGTATGTGGGTGGGGCAGGGAATGAAGAAAGGTTGGTTAATGGGTACAAGCATACATTTAGATAGAAAAAATAAGTTATAATGTTTGATAGCATAGTAGGGTGGCTGTAGTTATCAACAATGCATTGTATATTTCCAAATAGCTAGAAGAGAAGACTTGAAATATTCCCCAAAATAGAGAAATGATAAATACTTGAAGTGATGAATACCCTAAATACCCTGACTTGGTCATTATACATTCTATGCATGTAACAAAATATCACATGTACCAATAAATATATAAAATATTATATTATCAAAAAATTTTAAATTTTAAAAATTTAAAATATTAAAAAGAAACAATCTGACATTATCAACTGAACTTTAAATTCATACATCCATAGACCCAGCAATCTCTGATTTGGATATCCAGGGGTCCCTAACCTATGGTGAGTTATATAATTATTTCTTTATATATAGCAATGTAATAATAGAATAATACTAAATAGTAGTAATTTATTTACTATAGTAATAGTAAATAATAGTAATTTTTCCCTGACCCGTGAAAAAATTGTCTTCCATAAAATGGTCCCTGGTGCCAAAAAGTCAGGGACCACTGTGGATATCTATCACATAGTGATAAAAACACCAATGAGTATAGATATCAGTACAAGGATGTTTAATGCAGCATTGTTTGAAGTGACAAAAACTGGCAACCTAGAGGGTTTTTTAATGCCTTTAGTTCCACTGATGAAAATTGCTGTTTCAATAGTTAAGTCACAAAAACTGGATCAATACACTCAGCTCTATTTAAACACTGTCCATGACTTATAAAGAAAGCTAGTATTTTCCCTTCTCTCCTTCTTTTTGCCCTGTCTCTTGATTTTAACCATCCCAAACACTTTCAGATTTCTGAACCCCATGTCAGCAAAATGCCTGGAACCCACAGAGACAGTAACATATCCAAAGCTTTTCATCAAAAAGAAATCACTCTATTTCTATTTTCTACACTCACCAAAATTCTCTGTGGATCTGTTGTTTCCCATTAGATCACACTGTCTTTATTAAGACGTTGCTTTGAAATTCCAGAAAATTGAGTTACAATTATATGGCAAAAAAGCAACAATATCTGGTATAATCCCAATTACATATAATGATATCTATCTTACTTTCTATCTTCCTCTGGAAAGGCATACCAAATTCTCAACAAGTTAATCCCATTTGGTTGGCGAAATTACCAATTTCGTTTTCACTTCTACAATGTCCACATTTCTTTCAATAAACATGTACTTTTGTAATTAGAAGCCTCAATAAATATAATTTTTAAAATAGCATTATCACAGTTCCAATTTTCTTCTTTACTCATATTTATGTATGTGTATATAAAAGTGGAAGGGAAGGTATAATGTTTTTTAAAAGATATTTGTTTAAATAGTAAAATGAACAATATAAATAATGAATAATATGTAACATTTAAAACTGAACCAAGAAAAAGGTAGAGCTACTTTACATCTGGGACTACAGATGAATTTTTTAAATGTAATCTTTAAAGAAAAGATTCTTCCATTTTAGCAGCCTCTAAAACTTGAGAAGCCATTCAATGGATTACTACTCTTCACTTGCTTTTGTTCAATAGCCATGTACGTAAAAGATGGATGCTAATACACCTACATAAGTAAGATTTTTCTCTAAATAAAGCTCTGAAAGCATAACTCCATTGAAAATATATTAGCCCCTAAAATCAAGTGACTGCTATTCTTATTTTGGAGCTTAGTGAGAAATAATTGTCTATAAGGTTATATCATAAGTAAAAATAATAGAAGGCATCTTGAAGAGATCATACAAAAGAAGCCATATTTCTCTCATAATGGGAGAAAATCATATTATGTGTAGCCTTTCTAGGAAGAGATGTATTGAATACACCATGAACTTGAAAATACTATGCCAAGGAGAACTAAGTCTTCATGTAAGTTGTCCTTTTGATTTAAAGTTATAATACCTCACCCTCCCTCAATTCCATGTGGCATTATATTTCAGAAACTTAAGGCTCTAAACTGAGTTCATACAATACAGACAAAAACTATCTTATGATTGCAAATATCCTGATTAACATGAAGCAATATAATAGTAGTAAATGTCTGTAACACACACATTTCAGAATGTGGAGCAGACAAGAATCAAGGTCAGGGCTCCTGGATTCTAGACCTGGAGCTGTCATTAGCTGATCTTGAATAAGTCCCAGAACTTGTTTTCTCTCCTGTAACATGGTTAACTTACATGATCTAAATGTTTCCTGCCAGAAGTTTTATGACTTTGTGGCTGGTTATAATCAGGACTGAGGAACCAACAGTTTTTTTCAACCTTGCTGGATGCAATTAAGGACGTCCCTTACTCTGCCCCTCACTCCCTTAGTACACATGGTCTTCCTTCACTCTTCATTGCTCTTTCCTTCTTCCTCCTGCCAATTCTTACACTACTATCCATTATTCTCCAGTAATAATAGCAGCATTCACTGAACATTTTCTATGTGCCAGACACTGTGCTGAGCATTTTACACTTATTATCTCATTTAAACCTGATAACCACACTATGAAATAGGTAATATTACTTCCTCATTTTACAGATCATGAGCCTGAGATTTAGAAACACAGTTTTTCCTTCACTCTACCCATGATTTCTGAGTCCAGTGTATACAACAGAATAGCTAAACACTTTGAATGAGTGAAGTCCTTGGCCATGGTGACAAGAATCAAAGGACCAAATGAGTAATCTCACAATGTCTCAGCACAATGCTGCTGATCATGAGTTTTGAACCAATCCCTTAAATAATGCCTGAGATTTAAGTGGAGCTGTTAACTCTGCTCAGGGAAGAGAGTGATTTCTCCGACTACTTCCCTGCAATAACCTGCATAAATCACAGGGTGTTGCAGCAATAAGTGGAGTTTGGACGTGATATGTATACCTTGATCAAGGACAAGATTCCCACACTCCCAAAAACTAATAATTAACAGGTCAGCAGCCAGAGACAAACATTTTGGTCACGGTGACTTTCTTCTCTTTCTAATCAATTGACTGTTACTATTCTTGCGTTGACAATGAACTGTTCTTGAAAATATTTTAAACTCATAAAGATATTGGGGCATCCACATTCAACTGACATTTATGAAGTGCCTATTCTGTGTGTGCCTTATTATCTTGTGTTTTTTAGATAACTTTTTTTCTGTTAAGTAGTAGCACATGCTTATTATGTGAAAAATTTGGAACATGAAGGAAATATTAAAGAAGTAAAAAGCAAAAAAAGGAGGAGAGGAGACAAGATGGCTGACGAGAAACACCAGCTGCCAGATCATCTCCAAAAGAAGGAAAAGTTTTAGATGAAAAAGAAAAAACAAACAAACATAGATCATGTGTAATTCTGAGGGAAAAGTGCTAGAACCTACCAGAGATTCCATGGGAAGAAGTTGCAGAACAAAAAAGAAAGAACAAGATATCAGCACAGATCGACTCCCTAGAGGTTTGGAGTCCAGCGAAAAGGGGAGGGGGAGTTGTTTGTTTCTCCCTCCCTCACATCTCAGGTAGTCAGCAGGCTCCCAAGCTGCTGGAGAGCCTTTCTACCCTCATGAGCCCAAAACCTGCTGCCACCAGTGAACTAGGAACTTCTTGAGGCCAAAGCACCAGGCTGCCAGCCCCCATGTGGTCCCTTCCCATCACCAACGACCCAAGCCAAGACAGCAAGTGCTATATTGCCTTTCTACCCACGGTGTGCCTTTGTCCTCCCCAGGGGGCTTCAGCCCCTCAGTTGTTGTCTCACTCATTCCCACACAAACATTTCCCAAGTCTGGCCCAGGTTGCAGGAGCCACAAGAGACCAGTGGGTCCCAGGGGATCTGCATGACTCCAGAGCCCGGACATTCCAGGCAGGCTGCTTCCAGAGAGAGGTACAGAGACAACCAGAGTGCCAGTTTTCCTCTATCCAGACTCTTTTCCTCCTCTTCCCCTCCCCTGCCCTTGGTTGCCAAGAGAGACAATTGAGCCAGGGGTTTCAGGAGCAGCTGTTTCCCCCTGTCAGTGCATCCACCACACTGAGGCCACCACAGAGAGTAGGCCTCAAACCTTTCCTCTTAAAGACTTGCCGTGGACTAAAGGGTGCTCGGACTGTGAGCTCCCTGCTCACTAGCCCTCCCCAATGCTGCTTGCCCAGCTGCTCCATCAGATCAGGGCTTACCGCAGAGCAGAGGGACATCAAACCTGCTTGAGCACCCCACAGGCAACTTGAGACCAGCAGGCTTCTCTTTGGCACAGTTCAGGATTAATCTTTGGGGACTTGGAAACAGGCCTGCAGGCCAGATCCTGTACCCCCAGGACTTACTTGTGTTGCTCAGCAGCATGGAAGGAAGGTTTGTAAACTAATGTCAGGAGGCAAGGGAGCCTGCCTGGGCAGAACTGAAAAGAGAGTGCAACGTGGGTCCCAGCTGCAGTGCCCCCATGGAGCATCCCTCCCCCACAGGAAGGCCACGCTCTCAGCCCAGGGTGGGATACTGGACAGGGAAGCTCCCAGCCAGCAGCACCGTCATGGGGGAGCTCAGCTAATTTGAATTCCTGCCTGCTGGAGAAAGGCCACGGAGCATGGAAGAAGGGAGAAGAGAGAAACCCACTCCTGACAGCCAGACTGTGAAACTCAGATGGTCCCTCCCCCACAAACAGACTTGCTGGCTGGGTGAGGCCACTTCAGCCCCTCCCTGGTGGCTTTCCCCAGAAGCCTGGGAGAGGACTTTTGACCCCTGCTGAAATAGTTACCTTACCAGCTTTTGTGGAGCCTGAAGGCAGACTCACCCAACCCAGCCCTGCCCAGCCTCACCGGCCCACCTGACATTGTTGTGGTGGAGAATAAGGACTCACCTGGAGGTTCCAGGGCCCCAGCCACCGCCTTGGGCATTTGAGTGCTTCTCCTGAGGGGCTAGAGTGAGTCACAAGACCCAAAAACAACATTGCAGCATGTTCCTTCTGACAAGCACCACCTACTGACAGGGAGGCCAATTTGCACAGCCCCTTACAACATTTACTGACTCAATTGAGCCCATTTCCTCTACTGGAGAACCGCCATATTGGGTAAGGATGTGGCTTAGCCCCTGGTTCCATGGCAAGCAAATGTCTCAGACCTAGGCACGCCCACTGACTGGGTGCCCCTCCCCCCACCCATTACAACAGGGAGAACAATTTGAGCCAAGAAGTTTGTGAGTGGCCACTTCTCTCCAGCAGATGCTTGCTGCAGGCTGAGGTCCCCACAGACAGTTGGACCCACACCTCTTCTTTGAGAACTGGTAGTGGAACAGGGGCGCACAATCTAGGAACTCACCTCCCATCAGTGTTTCACAGAGACACATGCTAGTTAGTGGGTGGAACACACAGACCAGGGGAAGGTTTGAGAGCTGGACTCAGGAGGAGAGGAAGCACATGAACTGATGAGAGTGTGCTGTGGGGGTCCAAGGAGTGAAGATTTTGGAGCGCACCCACCCCACAGAAAAACTGTGCTACTGGTTAAGGGCAGAAATATCCCAGCCCGGGGCCTTAGCACTCAAGTGTGTAGACACCTCTCTCATGAACCACCTTCCCAATTTGGAGAGCTTATCCTGACCCTCCTACTGTCAGCTCCCCCTAGTGGCCAGAAAACTAAATTCTGAACCCCACCCAGGCTTCTCATTCATTGATTTTTCGAGCTGTCTGCACTACCTTGGTTCTGCAATAGAACTCATATAAGAAAATAACACGAATTTTTGACATATCCACGGGTTCACAAAAATTGCTCTAAAAAAATTTGAAAGATAAGCAGAAGCCAAAACGTGCATTTGCAAGACAGAGGATGTACCTTCACAATAAAATAAAACAAGAAGTATCAAAGTGAAATGTCAGAGATATCAACTGTCAAAGTTAGAACTTACGGAAATCGGACATTTCATACTTAATAACCTAATATAAGGATTAAACAAGATAATTTATGTGAAATACTTGAAATTGTAAGCATTTAAAATATATTAGCTACAGATGTAGATATAGAAAATAAATGATAACTATTAGGTAAAGATATACACATATATACAAATTAGCAAACACATAGATAAACACATACATAGAAGTGAGCCTACACGTACATAGCCCGATGCTTACCCTAAACCTCAAGAAAATCATTGAGGCCCTGGAATATGCCCAAACACACAATACCAACCCAACCACATAGAATGCCAACTTTCTATTTTTCCAATGAGCTTGAGAAAGTTGGGTAAAACCATGTAAGTAGAAAGCAGCATCACGTTGACTACATTAGTTTTTACTGCAAAAGGCTCTGGAGCCACCTTGTGGCCACACAGCCCAACAGGCCCCACCAAATCAAGTTCCATGAAAGCTGTGATGTCTTAGCTTTTTCCAAATACCCCTTTTAATACTGATGAGTAGTTTCCTTGATTGGTAACTGGAAGAAGAACCCTATCCCATCTCAGAGGAAAACAACACATAAAGCTTACTGTAAGCAAAGCTTTATCAGTGTTTTTTTTATTGAATTAACCTAACTAACCACTCTCCCTGTGAAGCTCACAGTAGGTTCTTAAGGATTCAGCTACCAAAACATGGGAGAAATAGGCATGTTACACGACTGACTAGAACACAGTCAGAAAAGAGTTATAACATAGATGTGTACAAATGAAGTACGCAAAAATTATGGCTTTTGAGAAAGCTAACCACGATTTTTATAACAGAACTGAGAAGAGCCCTATCTATAGCAAGGGCTAGGTGGGGGAATTCAATTCAATGAATTTTTTGAGCTCCAGCTACTATGAGTCATGCTCTCTCTGCTAAGAGATAGCGATATAAAGGTAGCTACACCTTAAGAAGCACACCTAGGAAAAATCTTCAGAAAGTACTAAAGAATCAGAAGCAGTACGCTGTTAGAAATGTCCCAGTTAGCCCACATAAGCAATAGGTCTAGGGGAGGAACCCTAGTAAATTTATAAAGGTAGTTCCTGGACATAAAAATGTTTCTAGGTGAAGAGAAAACTTAATTCTTATATATCACTCCTGATTTTGAAGAGAAAACAAAACCATTCTCTCCAGTGAAAAAGCTTTCACTCTTCTGCAGCCAAGTTCAAAATATCCACTACTCCATATATCTTCCCTAACCAGATAAATCCCAAATCATCGTACCATAACTTTTATGAATTTTAGTCACACCAGTCCTTATCTTATTATCCAGCACTTTATTCTAAGTGACTGAATTCTTTTCCAGTGAACTTAATTATTCATACATCTTGCCTCATCATTTCACCCAAATACATGTGGAAAATGTGGAAAAAGTCCTCAATTTTTTGCAGTTCCAAAGTCCACAGCCTCCAACCCCTTCAACTGGTCTTGACTCCTATCAGTCATAAGCTCATTTATTGTTCTTCACCCCTCTCCACAGATTTTACACAACTCAGCTCACATTTCTCTTCTGTCTCTTAGTCCCTGAGAGGTGTTCTGCTTCTGTTCAGAGATGATCTTTCCACCATGTTCAGGATTTCCTCTCTGTTCACTTTTCTCCAGTACCTAACTTCATTGATTATCCTTTTTCATATACCTTCAGTCTCTCTCTTTATGTAGTTCTCTACCTCCCTGGCTTTATGGGGAATTTAATCTCTCTCACTCTTAAGAGACCATTCTCCAGCTGCTTTCACAACTCCCTCCTTCCTTTCTTATCCAACCTTTATGGAAGCTATGGTCATGGTCTTCACTCTTTCCTTCTCCAGTTGTTTCTTGATGCACCACAGTCTGGCTTTCACCCTCATGACTGTTCCATACAGTTACCAGAGCCCTCATTAATGTTTAATCCCACAGACTTCATTTTTATTTCCTATCTTACTTGACCTTTTTATAGCACTTGACATTGTTGACCACTTGCTCCACTTTGAAATTCTCCCCAAAGTACCCTTCTTTGAACAAGTATTTATCAGCTCCTCTATATGTAAGACACTCCATACTACACCTGAGGAGTTAAAGGGAAAATATTCATCCCCGCCCTCTTAGTTTACAGTCTAGGAAGGAAGGCTGAGTACAAGGAAACAGGAGTGCCAAAGAAAAATTATCTTGGTTTCCTGGTTCTTTGAGTGAACTTTCCACATTCCTCTTTTCCTTAACAACAAAGATCCCTCTAATTTTTGACTACCTACCCTACCCATATATGCATTCCCAGTATATTTATAAGTATATACATATGCATAGACACACACTCATACATATTATCAGCTAACTTCTCAAGATAATAAGATATTTGTCATTAGACATGCTGGATATAAATTCACATTTCACATAGTATTCTGGATGGCTTTCCCAAAATTACTTTTTAATGAAGCTGATGAAGAGATTAAACTTGGAGTAAGAAAAATGCCAACTCTGCCACCTTCTTTTGTTTGGGTGTGCTTTCATTATGGATATTTATTGTCAAACTGCAATTTCTTTGCAGAAATCTTTTAAGTAACTGTTGTAGTGAAAATTATCTAACATTATTTAGTAAAATATTATGTATATGCAATGCACTTAATAAGTATGTATTACTAGAGTGAGGTAATATGTATCAGAGCTTAGGCATTTTCTATGCTAAGAAAAGATAAAACATGTTTCAGGTAGTCAAGAAGACTAGAAATCCAAGGTGCTGGGAGAAATTGGAGAAGCTCTTGAGGCACAGTTCTGGATTGCTGGGCACAAATGTTCCAGTCTTGGGAATAAAATAACCCTGAAGAGGCAGAAATGCATGGAAATGGGTAAATGCCACCAAAAGCAGAATGGTTTCTGAACAAAGATTAATATTATGGATAATTGATTTAAAATAAGAGAAAGCAAATATGGATTTGTCTTCTTAATGCCCCTAGTATTGGTTTTCCATTATGGCACCTGTCTAATTCTTTTTAATTAAAAAGAATAACATGTTTTATGACAGGAAGGAGACTCATGGTAGAACCAAGCAGTGTTCCCACTGAGTATTCCTCATGTCCAGGCATAACTGGAGGGCCAGCAGGAAGACCATGTGAGAAAACCTCTACACAAGGATATTTGGTCAGGAAATATAAGAGGTTGTTTCAGTCCAAATAGCCTCAAGTGTAAGACTGAGCTGCTGAGTAACAAGTTTACCAATGAACCCTCAGATAGACTTCAAAATAAGGAAGGCATTCAGCCTAATGAAGGAAAAAAATCAAAGTGTCCAATCTTGGTATGAACATAAAGATCAGAATTGGAGACTTCTAGTTGTTCACCAAATCTTGCTATTCCTTCTTCCATACAGACCTTAAAAATTGGCCATTTGGACAGAGACTACTTTCCCTGCCTTCCTTGCTATATAAATAAATTATCATCAACAGAAAATGAGAGGAAGTGATTGAAAAACTTCTGCTTCAATTCTTAGAAACAACTTGCCTTGGACTTGTACTCATTTCTTTCCCACAAGCTAAATCATGTGCTCATGCCCACAAATTTCAATCATGGTGGCAAGCACAGTGAACTCAGAAACAGCAGGGCAGCAGCATGGAAGGAGTTGGGTGTCCCTGAATGACCTCATGGAGCAGAATGACTCTACCGACTTGGAAAACTCACTGCAGAACTATTACATGATAGTGAAACTACCTTCTTTAAGCCACTCCATGGTATTTTGGTCCTCTTTGTTATAGTGGCTTAGCCCATACCCTAAACAATACCAAAGGAAAAATGAATGGCTCATAGGATGGTTTCTGTTAACTGTTACTCTCTTGAATCCCCCTAGTTTGATATAGCCTGGGGAAATTTTTGATTGATTGTATGTGGTAGAGGCAGTAAGAGTACTAGAGTCACATAGACTTTGGTTGAAGTCCCAGCTTGACCTCTAAGAACTGTACAACTTTGACCAAATTACTTCAACTTTCTAAGCTTCAGTTCACCTATATATAAACTGAGGATAACTACATAGCAAGGATATTCAAAGAATTAAATGAGGTCATATATATGAGGTCATATAAATGAGGTCACATAACACAGTCCTGGGAAAGAGTAGTCATTTTACGAGAATAAGTACCCTTCCTTTTATCCTTTCTTCTGGAAACCCAAATCCTAGGACAAGATAGACATGGTTCTGACTTCTGAGGTAGAGTCCATTACTAAAAATTTTAGGTCAAACTCTACTAGTCAGGCTTTTTGGACTATCCGTTGGACCAGCTCCTCCTATCCAACATTCTCGAGCTCCCTATCCTCTACAACTCAAGGCTTAGAGTTAGCCTGTGACAATGCCATTCCTGAACCCACATGTTCCTGGAACAAAAAGCAAGAACAAGGTAAGAGCATGTTCCCCCATAAAACATGAAACAAATGGATGTGTGCTCACAGCTTTGGTCTGAGTGATGCCTCGAAATTCACAAGTTCCATATTCATGTGCTTTATACAGCTTTACTGAAATTCAGGACTAAAATCACATTCCACAAACATTTATAATGGTCGATTGTTCCATCAATCTCTAGTTTACAAGAGATACAGTGATAAAAAGTGGCAAGGTCCCTGCTTTAGAGCTCACGATTTAATGAGGAAAACTGAAACACATATAAAAATGTCCAATACAAATAGACTCTGAAAAGGGATGTAATACTGTATCAAACAAGGCAGGACATGGGCTAAGCTACTATAACAAAGAAAACCAAAACAGAGTGGTTTAAAGATAATTTTTTTCATATCGTGTAGTGTTTAATAAGGACATGTGGGTAAAGGATAAATTGCCTAGAATAAGTAATATTATGAATGTGGTAAAATCTGTCCTTGTGGTCCCAACGCTTCTCTTTTTTTCCTAAGAAATAACTCCCTCACAATTTCCCAGTATAAGTGCTCAATATCCTGATATTTCATTCCCTATGCCAGAACATACTTTCAGAAAAAGACTGAAATATTCATTAAAAGTAGGATGTAAATAACTGGAAAGGCTTAACGTGGTACTATTGCCAGGAACTTTAGTCTTTTCATAGATCACAACAGAGTTAAAGCCAATAGAATACATTTTGTCACAGAATTTTGAGCATCATTGAGAACTATTTGGACAGCAATGCATCTATAAGCTTTGAAATAAAGCATGTATTCTTAAAACCCACCTTGAACAGGTGTTTACTGTTGCCTGTGTTGGTGAATGAACAATAAATGGCTTTGGAGTTGGGAGGAAATAATATGAAAGAATTTTTAAAACCTCCAGTCCCAAAAGTAGACCTTCTATCTATCCCCAACTGCTTTTACACACAGACCTTGGGGACAAACTGACCACATACTTTGAAGATTACACTAGATCTTGAACTTACCATGTCTGTGCCAAAACAATCATTTTGACAAAATATTTCCCCTTGAACATTACGTAATTTTTGTCTCACTTTAGAATAAATGTCTAACCATTTTTTATACAGTAAGAGGTAAACTTGGAAATAGTGTTGATCATTATTTGAATTACTGTCTTTCTTAGGAGTTAGTTTGATTTTCAAAGGAGAAAACTCAATATAGTTCTTGTCATTCAATTACAATTTACTGTCTATTGCTCTGTGATTATCTTTAATAGTATGATCTTCTTTATTTTTTCTTTCACACCACAGTACTCCATTCACTTTTAAAATGGTAGTCCCATCAAGTTCTGACATTAGTCTGCTTATTGGTCAGGTAAAAGTACTCAGACATTCTAAATTATTATACTTTCCTGATGACATATTATTGTGAAGTCAATAGTTTAGTATCTGACCCCAAATAACACAGAAGAATTGTTTTGTTAATATGCTCTCTCCCTACAGTTTATTACAAAATATTCTGAATGATCCAAATTTACTTGTAAGTCATAGCTGAATTCCCATTTTATAATCCTCCAGTTCTTATGAGTCACAGCAAAACTAGCAATATGCTTTTCAACATTTGCAACAGCATAACATTGTTTTCCACAAACCATACTGGTTTTGAAAAGTATGTGTTGAAGAGGCTGACTCAGAGCATTCTGAGATGTTTTGACATTGTATTTCTCAAAAAAAAAAAAAATCTCATACCCAAAGTAGAGGTCATTTATATGCAGAGTGGGTGGATTGTTCATCTATATTAACTCCTGACAATTCAATGAAAGTTTTTTAGTATTATGCTTAAGGAAAACATAATCTAATTTTCAGGATTTTTATAATTTTTATGATTATGTTTAAGGATTTACAAACTAATTGGTAAACATACTCACATTTTCAATCATTTTACTTTGGAACATACTCTCTTTATTCACTACACTGAAATAGTGGGCGAAAAATCTTCCACAAAAAGTACGGAAATAAAATTGCTAAAGTCTAATTATAAAACAAGAATATTTTCATTTGGTTTTAAATGTTTTAAGTACAAGAGGAAAAGCAGTTTTAAGTGGAGCCCGATATAATCAGTCATTTATATTAATACAATAATAACTTCTTTGCCCTCTTCATATGGAATAGAGATTATAACAAAGAGAATGATCTTTGTTCTGGCAAATCTTATAGAAGCATATTGCTTTGTCTTATCATTTAAGACCATGATCATTTTTTAAATTCAAAAATACTTATACACACCTAGCAACTGTCTTAATTCTTTGTAGTCTGTGCTTTAAGCACACACACACAGATTACACAGATTTTTTTTTAACTTTTTAATGAGTATTTTCTAGTTTCACTAGAAGTAAAAAGTGTAAGATTGTATTTCCACCACAAGGTGTCAGTCCATGGTAATTTAATCTTTAAAAGGCTTTACCCCAGGATAGTCAATGACTACAAAAAATACATATATTAGTGAGAGGCAATGATATAAAATGCAGCCAAAATGTTTGTACTCTCATATTTTCTTGAAATAATAAAAAATATATATAAAAAAATTTTTAAAGGAAAAAAAATACATATATTAAAACATAAATAGTCCTCGGTGCCCTAGCAAGGAATAAAGGACAATCACAGAAAAGGCGGTTGAGGGTTTATTTTCTTTTGCATTTTCTAATCATACTAGTTCTGGGAATGTGTACACCAAATCCCCAGATGTTGCAATTCAGATCTCAGACACTCTCTACCCTGAGGCTGGTTCCAACGTTCTTTTTTTCTAAAACTTTTAAATATTGGCATTAACTTTGCTTTACGTTTGGAATACTTCAATGAGCCAGGATTTGAAGGTGCACTTGGTAGCTGAGGGCCAGGAAGGGAAGGAGTAAGCATGGAGTTTAAGGGCACTTTCAGCTGGGGAGCAGGGTTTGTGAGGCTTAGGATACAAACTTTGGACCATTGAGGGAGCAAGTCCCTCTGAGAAATTCAGATTGGGATTCCTCAACTGGAACAGCCAAGTCACAGAGAGGCCGTTAGGTATTAAATAAGCTAATGTGTGGAAGCGTTTGTGAGCTCTAAAGCAGTCCATCTGGAAGAGTGATCTGAGAATGCTTGTGTGTCAACTGAGAACTCGTTAGATGTGCAGACCCTCAGGCCCCATCGCAGACTTACCAAGCCGGAAACACCCAGCGGTCGGGCCGCGCCGGATGACTCTGATACACGCTGGGGTTTTGAGAGCCACGGCTCCACAGACGTGCACAAATGTTCGTTACTGTGGGGGTGGGGTTAAAGGTTAGGCGTGGGAGGGGGGCGCGGGAAGGCAGGATTATTGGAATGGAAGCTGGGAGGCGCCGGGTTGCGACGTGTGGAGATCCCAGGCTGGGCCACTGAGGCCTCAGAGGACCGTCCGCAGCCCCGCGGACGCAGGGCGCCGGCAGGGGGCGCCGGGCGCGCAGCGGCGAGGAGGCGGGGTCTGCGGCCGTCAGGAGGCTCCGGGCGCGGGAGGCTGGGCGCCGCGTGGGCTTGGCACCTCCAGGCAGTCGCTGCGGCCGCGGCTGACGGTCAAGCCACGCTGAGGAGCGGGTGAGTCCCTTGAATCGTTCCTGCTCGCCGCTTGCTCCGCGAGTCCGCACGTCCCCTCAAGGCCGGCGCGGGCTGCCAGTCCCAGGGGGTGGAGGGGCGGCTCTCACGCCCCCAGGGACCCGGGCGGCGGCGCTCCGTCCTCCCTCTTGCGGGCTGCCGGAGTGGTGCCTCCGAGCACACCGCTCCGCTGTGGCCGGGCCGGGGCTGGGGGCCAGGGACCCACAGGAATCCCTTTCGCTAGAAGCGTAGGGGATATGATGGATTATGAGATTTGTCCTCGGGTTGGGTTCTGATACCAAGTTTTTTAACTTTGCACAGTCCTCAAGAGTTGGCATCGCACTGACGAATGATTGGTGCATAGTACTTAAAGTCGTGCTACTTCATCTTCGGGTTTCCTGGTAACAGGAAGTTTTCATTTTCAGTGCTTGGAACATTGGTCCTACTCTTTCAGTATCTGGATGGAGTTCAAGTTCCCTCCGAGGTAGTCAATTAAGGCTTTAAACATGTCAAATCCACTGGAAGGGGTTTGTAGACATAAAATTTATGCACGCTGCCAAATTCCTTACTTTGTTCTTTTTGTAAAACACATTTTCCCCCCACATCCTCACATCTAATAACGGGTCATTCATTTAGAATGCATGTTAAGCACACCGGGAAGCAATGCTTTAAAAAAAAAGAAAAAACAGCACTGTGAGGAAAAAAAAAATCTCCTTTTCACATAGCCAAATGTGATAAAGCAAGTGTGCACTTGAAAGTATAAAAAGTTGGAAATACAATGCAACCCACAGTGTATTCCAGTCATTGGGTTTCTTCATATTCTAAACTTTAAACATGAGTCAGTTCGGCTGTGTCAATATTTAGCAGGAATAGCAGGCCAGCCATCCTGGTACAGCAAAAGGCAAGTTAGAGAACTTTGAGTCAAATTCTGGCATTCCTAACATCTGAACAGTGTGCTGTTTTCTGTTATGTTTTTGGTGGGTTTTTTTTTTCATGAAAAGATTTTACTGTAGGACTTAATTATACATTTGATTAATGTCTCATGGAATCCAACATATTTTATTTGACTGATAGTTTATTTTCCTGGCTTGTGGGCATAAAGTTGATTGTGGGCCATACAGTCAACAAGCTCCCTCACTGTCATGGGCTTTTCCCTGACTTTGCTCTTTAGCACGTCTCCTTATGGTGCAAACGAATGGCTGAGTATTTCTCCAGGGCCACTCTGGATTTCCACTCAGATTCTCTTCATAGTGGCCCTCAGTCAGCAAACACTGCCAACTTGCAAGATACCACAGGAATAGGTCTAGAAGCAAGACCTCTGCCTTTTTCTCTGCTTCTTTTCCTATGCCACCATCTATCTATGAAACTTTGTCTCCTTTTAGGATATATCACACTATCATGCAGGTACGTGTTGAAATGTCTGCCTTGTATTCTAGACTTCAGCATTTTTGAGAGCATAGGCTTTATCTCATTCAACTTTGTATTCCCACTGCCTGACATCATTGTTCACAATATAATTCATGAATGAATATTGAATAAATGTAGATTTATATGTTAACATCTTTGCCTTTGCCATCTTGAAGCTCACAGTTAAAATATCCTCTAAACATAGTAAATTATTTCTTGTATTGATTACAGTAGATGATACTTCTATTCCCTGACACCCCCTCCAAACTACTCTATTTATAATGTTGGTTACATCACCAAATGACTTAGAATAATACTTCTTGAGGAAATAGACTGTTACTTCCTCCAGAGCAGGCACAAAGCCTCATTTCTCTTTTTCCTCTTTAGTGTCTATCATAAAGATGGGTTTATAAATACTTGATGATTAGCATATGCTTTACTCAGAATTCTTTTAAGTGCCTATGGTGAACACCCAAATTAAACTAACTGAAGCAAAAAAGGGAATGTATTGACTATGTAACTGAGAAATTAATGATCTGGACTCCGGGACTCTAAATACTCAAAATATATCCCCAGGATTCTTCTGTGTCTTTCTCCACTTCTTGTTCTGTTTCTGTTGTTGGCTTTCCTCTGTTCTAATGAAAATATCTTCCTCCTTACAGCATGAGGAAAAAAGCATTGTAGGCTTATAACATCCCAACTTAACAAAATGTTAAAGACATCTCCTCTCTTTCTTCCACTTCCATATATAGGTATCAGAGAAGGACTATATTTGGTTCAACTAGGGTTGTGTGTCATCCCTAAGCCAATCAGTGTGATCTGGGAAATAGGAAACTGCCTGAGTCATATGCCCACTTCCATGACCAGAGAATTGGTGTTTTGCCAATACTGTAATTGGCAGCCTCCTGAAATCATATTGGATGTGGGAGGGGCATTCCTCCAAATGGAGGAAATGTTTTACATCAGGAAAAAGTTAGAGGATGAATATGGGCAAACGAAACCAGCAAATATCCTGATCGTGAATGTTCTGAAATTTCAAAATAGATATCTTGAAAAATGTTCCAAGAACACCTCAACAAAGAATATTTTGGCATTATGTAAAAGTGATTCCTTTTTATGCTTTGTGAAGGTCAAATACTTAAAACTTGGAGAATGTTTTGAGTATAACCGTGTCACTTAACAACAGGGATATGTTCTAAGAAAATTGTTGTTAGGCAATTTCATTGTTGAGCGAACATCACAGAGTAGTCTTACATAAACCTTCGTGTTATCCTTTTGCACTAGGATGTCGAGTATGACTCAACACGGTTAGCAAAAATTATAGAGATTAAAATTATTCTTTGATTGTATCAATAATTTGAAATATAAAAAAATCCAAATAAATAAGTTTGTATGAAAAGAAACTCCAGTTTTTTATTCTACTGCCGTGCTTTGTAAAATCTGGGGTATTTAAAAAATTAAATCCTGAGTAGAATGAAGGAATCAAGAAAAAAGCAAGTGCTACACACTTAAGCTATATGGTTTAGCCTATAATTCCTAGACTATAAACCAGTACAGCATATCACTATACTGTATCCTGTAGGCAATTAAAACACAATGGTAAGTATTTGTGTACCTAAACAAATCCAAACATAGAAAAGGTACAGTAAAAATACAGTATAAAAAATAAAAACTGGTACAGGGTACTTACCATGAATAGAGTTGCTGTTGGTGAGTCAATGAAAGAGAAGTGAGTGAATGTAAAGGCCTAGGACATTACTTTACACTACTGTAGACTATATAAACACTGCACAATTAGGCTACACTAAATTTATTTTTAAATTTTTTTTCTCCAGTAATAAATTAACCTTAGCTTACTATAACTTCTTTATAAACTTTTTGTTTTTAAATTTTTGACTCCTCTATAATAACAGCTTAAAATACAAACAGATTGTACAGCTGTACAAAATATTTTCTTTATATACTTATTCTATATTATTTTTAAAATATATTTTTTATATTTTTTTCTATTTCTAATTTTTTTTTTTACTTTCTAAACTATTTTGTTAAAAACTAAGATACAAACACAGTAGCCTAAGTCTATACAGGGTCAGGATCATCAACATCACTGTCTTCCACCTCCACATTCAGTCCCACTGAAAGCTCTTCAGGGGAAGTAACACACATGGAGCTGTATCTCCTATGATAACAATGCCTTTTTCTGGAATAACTCCTGAAGGACCTGCCTGAGGCTGTTTTATAGTTAACTTTCTTTTTGATAAGTAAAAGGATTACACTTTTAAATAATAAAAAGTATAGTATAGTAAATACAAGGCAATGGGAATTTTTTAGCTCCATTATAATCCTATGGAACTACTGTTGTATATTCAGTCAGTCATTGCCTGAAACATGGTTATATGACATATGGTTATATTTTAAACTATTCCTGGAAAAAACTTTCTATTTAATAAAGTACTACAGGTGATCTAAAATTCAGAAACACTTGGAATGCCTTCTGTCAATCAAGTTGTGGTATAGCTAATCTATTTTTCTCATTGAATTTCATAAAATACAAATTGTTGATGTATTCCTCTGGAATTAAATTTAGAACTAATAAAAACAATGAATAATATCATGACATCATATATTTCCCTTCCCTAAAAAATGTTACATCAAGCCTGGATGAGGATCTGTGAAGGTGGTTAAGGAAAAGATTTCTTTATCCAGTAAGAAATTTGACAAAATTATTTTTCACAGGGTTGATGAGGAGAGTGGGCATGTCAATAATTGAGCACAATTCAACACCACCACTGAAAATATACTAGCAATTCATATCTTACCAACAAAGACCAGCCCATTACTCCAATGAGAAAATGACACTCTGAAAATACGACCTTTTGGTCCATCATGCCACTATCAGGGTCACCTTACCAACAGTATTTATTCTGTTCGTTGCTTGAAACTCAGAATACATTTCCCCATAAAGTCAATTAATTATTGTTTCTGATTCCAGTGTCAACCCCAAAAGTCTATTAAACATATAGCTTCCAGAAGTATAGTCTTGTGTCAACTACCTCCAACCTCCATTGATGACATTGTTGATTTCAAAATAATGCATTCTTAATTCTTTTCACCTTTGAAAGGAGTTTGCTTTCCTTTATATCTGCAGTCCCCAACCCCCCCGGGCCATAACCCAGTACAGTCCACCTGAGCTCCGCACCACGACCCACCCACCCACAACACCCCACCTCCCTACCCCCAGTCTGTGGAAACATTGTCTTCCATGAAACTGGTCCCTGGTGCCAAAAAGGTTGGGGACCACTGCTTTAGATGAGAACCTGGAGTTAAATCTTCCTAAAATAAAAGACAACATTTGATCTTTTGTATTCCATGTGGACATCTAAGTCATTCATTGCACAAATAGGTGAATACAGAAGAGTGGTTGCTATTGACAAAAGGGCATTGGTTGGAGACTTACAGATTATAATGTGAGCCTAAATGTGTAAATCGGTCACTATCTGAATTTTAATTGTTCTTTATCTGCCACTCTAGTCTTTAAGGAAGTAAATTTTTTATGTTTTCCCATCGAACATTAACATCATAAACAGAATAGACTTAAAGAAGATAATTATTTTTATTTTTACAGATGGCTGAAGCCATACTATTTTATAGAATTAATGGAGAACACAGAAGATATCACAAACCAAGAAGAACTTTGGAAAATGAACCCTAGGGGAGATCTAGAAGATGATGCTTATTTGGTAAATAAGATAATAATTATAATAATTAAAATCTATAGATAATATAGATAATATCTATAGATAATAATTAAAATCTATAGAAATAATTCAAAATCATTCTCTATCTCCTAGTGTTATAAAAGTGATTTTCACCCTACTCCTCTGACATCTGCACTTGGATTCCTGTCACTGATACTGTGATGGTGCAAGGGAAGTGTGCTATGTATGAAAGAAATAGCACCTTGACTGATTATCAGAGACTTAGCTGAATAACCTTGAATAAGTCACTGAAAATCCTAGGTCTTAGTTTATCTATAAAGTGACAGAGTTGGACCGGGTAATCTCCAAGGTTCTTCCAATTCTTTCTAACTGTCTAGAGTTCTAAGTTAAAAAAAAAAAAATTATCAGTGACTGTAAGACACTATGGCAGCTTACTTACCAAGTGATCATCAAGTGAATTGATGGTTCATTGTTTAACCAAATATATTTATTTTGAGATAAGAATCACTTGCCCCACTTTTGGTCAACCACAAGATTGATTAAATGTTTCATACTACATTCTTTGACTGAAAAAGTGGCAGAAAATTGTGGTTCCAAACTGTTACTTTTCTAAATGATCTCAACTGAAGTTTTAGCAGAAAATATTTATCTTAATTATTTGAATGTGAAAGAGTAATTGATTACTTTTAATTAAATTACAAACACATATGCTATAAAAATAGCAAATGTGCATAAAATGAAATAATTTCACTTGTCAAGTTAACTGTCTTACTCATCTGAAGCATGTATTTCTTTTGTCTTAAAGACAAATGAATAACAGCAAGTAATAGAGAACCACAATGTAGCTAAGTGCACCTTTGGTCAGAGCAACATATTCTGCACAATCTTCAACTAACCAGTATTCAAAAGCAAGGTTCTAAATGCCATATTCACTGAGAAGCATGATTGAGCAATAAGTAATTAATTTAAGAGAAATCCCATTGTTTTGTTCACTTTTAAGATGTTTATTTTCTTTCCTTTGTAGAATAAGGACGAAGGAGAGACCACCATGCTGAAAAGACCTGTGCTTTCACATTTGCACCAAACAGCCCATGTGGATGAATTTGATTGCCCTTCAGAACTTCAACACAAACAGCGATTCTTTCCAAAATGGCACTTGCCAATGAAAATAGCCGCCATTATATCATCCCTGACATTTCTTTACACTCTTCTGAGGGAAATAATTTACCCTTTAACTTCCCATCAACAATATTTTTATAAAATTCCAATCCTGGTTATCAACAAAGTCTTGCCAATGGTTTCCATCACCCTCTTGGCTTTGGTTTATCTTCCAGGTGTGATAGCAGCAGTTGTACAACTTCATAATGGAACCAAGTATAAGAAATTCCCACATTGGTTAGATAGGTGGATGTTAACAAGAAAGCAATTTGGGCTTCTCAGTTTCTTTTTTGCTGTACTGCATGCGCTGTATAGTCTATCTTATCCAATGAGGCAATCCTACAGATACAAGTTGCTACAGTGGACGTACCAACAGGTAAGATGACAATGTTGACACTATTACTAAACTAAAAGGTCTAAGTCACCTAACAAATTAATCCTTTCTTGTTGTAATGTCAGTACCCCAAATTCTTATTGAAACCCCATGTTGAAAAAGTAATCTGTCTGGAGATAAATATCTATATATGGGTCTAAGATCAGTAGAAATTCTCATAAGAAAAGTATATTATGTGATTTAATAAATGAAAATAATAATAGTGACTAATATTTACTGCTTATTATGTTCCAGAAACTATGCTAAGAATTTTTTGAGGATTAAATATTTTATTTAATCCACATAATGAGCCCTTGAACAATATACTTCAATTATTAGCTTTAATTCACAGTTATTAACAATGAGACACAGAAAATTAAGGATTTTGTCCAAGGTCAGGCAGCTAGCATGGGTTAGCAAGAGTGTAATTAAGAAAACATATGTCTTTCTTATCTTAAGGGAAAATTGGAAAAGCAAATATCTATGTTCCCATTTTAATTAAGGAAAATATAAAATCCAAAATATGAGTCTCACTTAAAGCAGGGAATCAACTTCAATTAAATTGAAATAATACATAATCCTTTGTTGTTCAGGCTCTATATTATAAATTATTATCTCTGCTGATAGCAGAAGCTAAGGATAGAAAATGTTTCAACCTGCTAAGTAATGTGGATAGACAGAGAAGTTAAACTAAAATGTAATTCTTCTTGATTGAATATATATGTAAGAAATATAGGAAAATTCTTATTTCACAACTGAAACCACAGCACCTGCAGCCATGGTTCACAAATAATAAATGTTAAATTTATTAACGTATAAATATTATATTGATATAAACTATAGATCCATGCCTACAAGTATAATCCTACTGACCTAATCATGTAGTAAGATTTGAACTGGTATTACTACTTATCACATATTTTTGTTATTTTCTTCATATTATTTCTTTGTTTTGTGACCAATACAGTGTGTTATGAAACTGTCAATAATTAAAGTTTTGTTCACTGTCAAAAAAAAAAGTAATCTGAATATTTTAAATTTTTATTATGACTTCACTGGGGCTTGGTTGTACAATTTTATGTTGAGAAATTTTTTAAAGCTAAAAACAGTACAACTTCAACAACATAAAAAAAATTTGTTCATAGATAGGGTCACATTTCAATCTTCTACCACCCTCCCAAGATTACTTTTTAATGCTGATTGTTCTTCTGCTTATTTACCACACATGCACGTGCACTACAATTCTATTCAAGTAAAATTTCAAATAATTATTAAATAATTAATACAATGGATTATGTAAATGCTGCAGTCAAGGAAAAAAAGTAATAGCTCCTATGTCATTTCTCTTAGAGGAATGCAAAGGAAAAAACAAAAGAAAAAGTCACAAATTTGTGGAGGCCCCTCCCTTGTTTATCAGGGCCTCCCTAGTAGACACAGGGAGAAATACAGAAGGAAATTCACATTTGGGAAGTAACTGTGGTTTGCATTCTTCCTTTCTTCTTTTACCTTCTTGTAGGTCAAGCAAAACAAAGAAGATGCTTGGATTGAGCATGATGTTTGGAGAATGGAGATTTATGTGTCTCTGGGTATTATGGGACTTGCAATACTGGCCCTGTTGGCTCTGACATCTATTCCATCTGTGAGCAACTCTTTGACATGGAGAGAATTTCACTATATTCAGGTAAATGATACATAAAATAACTCAGAGAAGTAAATCTTCTTTCTATGCTTATAATACCTTACCCCATAAAAAATACAAATGTTTCTCAGTAGCAAAGATCCCACACTTGTTCCAATCAGTAATGTGCTCTCCAATTTTTTTTCCTATCGCCTCTAAATAGGACATGTGTTTTCTAGACATAAATAAAAGCCATTACTAAAAGAAAAATATTCTTCTGACATTTGAAACTTGTTAGACAATTGGCTGCCCACCTAATAACTACAATTGTGATATTTTAGGGATCCAATATCCACAGTTTATTAGTTCCCCCAAAATAAAAATATTTATTTTACCTATCACCTGACTCTAAGTTACACAGCTTTGTACTATCCAGAAAAAAAAAAAACATGGAGTTTTATCTACCAAAGATGTTCTAGTATCTAATTTTAAAGGCTGTTTTTTCCAAGTTACATTTTTGTAGCTTACTCACTTGACGTTCTAAATATTCTTGGAATTCAAAAACTATCTCAGATTTACTGAAGTTTATCTCCTAGTGGTAGATTACACTTAAAAAGCATGATGTGCCAGAATTCAGAAGGGGATCCTTATCTGACAAGATTCAAAGAACTAAATTTAGTTCAGTCATAAGCACTGCCAAAATGTTTTAAATTACATAGCTTTAGTTTTTATGGGTGGACATCTTTGGAAATTTCCACAAAGTTAGACATTCCCCACTATCCTTTCTACATGTCCACATATACCCCAACAGACATTTTATCAGCGCATCTGATTAGGCTGGAAAGTATGTCTCATATCTGAATCATTCCAGTGTAGCTTAGGGATGGTTCCTCATTCTCCAAGCACAGTATGTCTTGATTTTGTAGATTCAGCCTGATAACCATTGGAGTTCTCTGGGCCTTGTTGAATAGCTTTCTTCTTACATTGCTCTGCCTATCACACATATGCTGAGCACTACTTTTCAGATTTAATTAGGAATCGAAACACTACATCTTGACAACTGAGTCCATTCCACTATATGCACAACACCTAGCCCAGAATAAGTATACAATACACATTTGATAAATTTACTCTCCAACCAGTGCCATGTATTTTTCAATTACTAACCTAGAAACTTTTCATTTAGAATCTGAGAATATGATTTACCTTGGAGATTCCTATCTGAAAATATAAACTTAGCTATTTGATTGTATTCACTGGGGCTTAAGAATGCAGCTGAATAATTGTGAGTTAGATTTGTTCTGGCAGGCTAAAGACCATTTCCAGTAAAATGAATAGAAGTCAAAAATCATCTAGAAGAGCTATTGTCAGAATGCCACAAGATTACATAGGTGAACAACTATTTTTAAGCAACTTTGTGTGGTGCCAAAGCATTTCAATGCAAGCTAAAATTTTTCTTCACATCTCCAGATCTATTTTGTTCAAACAAAGAAATAATTGTTAATATTTTTGCATTTTATCAGAATCTTTTTTAAACATAGGCCTAGTTCATTCGCTTCAGTATTCATGTGCCAAAATCAGAGTGAATCACATTAGTTGCCTTTGCAATTGATAAAGATCACTGGGGTCAAATTGATTTTTGCAGTAATCTTCAGTCAGCCTACCAATATCTAATTGAACACCTGAAATGTGCAAGTCAGTGGTTGATTCTGCAGGGAGAAGTAAGACTCAGTCCTATGAGAAGTAAGATTCAGTCCCTCATTTTAGATATCTCTTGATAGATGGCATTAAAACAAATGCACAAGAGACAAAGCACCATAAAATAAATGTCTTGAGAGAAATGAACAAAGTGGTGGAGAACGGAAAGACAGAGTTGTTGATCACCTAAAACTGAAAAGGATGGTTGTGAATTTTCTCAACTTAGCCTAGGGACGAGAATATTACCCGAAAGTAAGGTAATAAAGGGAGATAAGTAAAAAGAGTGAAAGGATGTGAATGGACATTGTTTAGAAATGTGATAGGAAAACAACCATAGATGAATGAAAGGATTTCCAAGCCACAGAACAGATCCAGATGAGGTAGGATGGGATACACTGTTATTGAATCAATCTTCACTAAGGTAATTTGGTTTTTCTTTTGCAGAGCAAGCTAGGAATTGTTTCCCTTCTACTGGGCACAATACACGCATTGATTTTTGCCTGGAACAAATGGGTAGATAAACAGCAATTTATATGGTATACACCTCCAACTTTTATGATAGCTGTTTTCCTTCCAATTGTTGTCCTGATATGTAAAGGCATACTATTTCTGCCATGCTTGAGGAAGAAGATAATGAAGATTAGACGTGGTTGGGAGGACGTCACCAAAATTAACAGAATCGAGATGTCTTCCCAGTTGTAGAATTACTGTTTACACACATTTCTGTTCAATATTGATATATTTTGTCATAAACACTTTAAATATTTGGTAATAAAAAGACCACAAAAACAGAGACATAGACCAATGGAACAGAACTGAGAATCTAGATATAAAACTATCCTCATATAGCCATCTAATCTTTGACAAAGCAGACAAAAACATACACTGGAGAAAAGAATCCTTATTCAATAAATGGTGCTGGGAAAATTGGATAACCACATGTAGAAGACTGAAACAGGATCCACACCTTTCACCTCTCACAAAAATCAGCTCACAGCGGATAACAGACTCAAACCTAAGGCATGAAACTATAAGAATTCTAGAAGAAAATGTTGCAAAAACTCTTATAGACATTGGCCTAGGCAAAGAATTTATGAAGAAGACCCCAAAGGCAATCACAACAACAACAAAAATAAATAAATGGGACCTGATCAAATTAAAAAGCTTCTGCGCAGCCAAGGAAACTATCACGAGAGCAAACAGCCTACAGAATGGGAGAAAATATTCACATGTTACACATTTGATAAAGGGCTGATAGCTAGAATCTATATAGAACTCAGGAAGATCAGTAAGAAAAAAATCAAACAACCCTATCAAAAAGTGGGCAAAGGACATGAACAGAAACTTTTCAAAAGAAGATAAACTAATGACCAACAAACATGAAAAAATGCTCAACATCTCTAATCATCAGGGAAATGCAAATCAAAACCACAATGATATATCATTTAACTCCAGTGATTAAGGCCTTTATCAAAAAGTCCCAAAACAATAAATGCTGGCGTGGATGTGGAGAGAGAGGAACACTCCTACACTGCTGGTGGGACTGCAAACTAGTTCAACCTCTGTGGAAAGTAATATGGAGATACCTCAAAGAGCTAAAGGTAGAACTACCATTTTATCCAGCAAGCCCATTACTGGGCATCTACCCAAAGGAATAAAAGACATTCTATAAAAAAAATCTTCACTCAAATGTTTATAGCAGCACAATTCACAATTGGAAAGATGTGGAAACAACCAAGTTCCCATCAATACATGGCTGGATTAAAAAAATAAGGTATATTTGTACCATGGAGTTTTACTCAGCCACAAAAGACAATGGTGATCTAGCACCTCTTGTATTATCCTGGATAGAGCTGGAGCCCATTCTACTAAGTGAAGTATCACAAGAATGGAAAAACAAGCACCACATGTACTCACCATCAAATTGGTGTTAACTGATCAGCACTTACTGCACATATAGTAATAACATTCATCTTGTGTCAGGCAGATGGGAGGGGGGAGGAGGAGATGAGTATATACACAGCTAGTGGGTGTAGTGCACACCGTCTGGGGGGACATGCATGAAGCTCTGACTCGGATGGGACAAAAGCAATATATGTAACCTAAACATTTGTACCCCTATAATATGCTGAAATAAAACAATTTTTTAAAAGACCACTTGAGGATCTTAATATATCTCTTTGTTGAGAGTAGTGAGTTTGAAATACCTGTATGTCCTTGCAGATTTGATTCAAAGCAAAAAGAAATTTTTTAAATACTGTAGCACATTCTCTGTTTAGTATAGCAAAACATAACAAAACAATCACATCTGATTTGTCAGACTGTATAGCATAATTAATAATAAAAGTCCTTGAAATACCAGTCCTTGCTGCCCATTACTTAGGAATCATGAGCCATGAAAAAAATTTATTATCTTGGTCGGATGCAGTGGCTCATGCCTGTAATCCTAGCACTCTGGGAGGCCCAGGTGGGAGAATTGCTTGAGCTCAAATTTGAAACTATACTGAGCATGAGAGAGACCCTGTCTCTACTGAAAATAGAGTCATCATGGCACACACTTGTAGTTCTAGCTACTCAGGAGGCTGAGGCAGGAAGACAGATTGAGTCCAGGAGTTTGAGGTTGCTATGAGCTATGATGACGCCACTGTACTCTAGTGGGGTGACAGAGTGAGGCTCTGTCTTTAAATTTAAAAAAATTACTATCTAAATCTATGACACAGTATATTCAGTGTTTATGATTGTTGCTAAAGAACCTTCCTTTTTCTGTAACCAGGTTCTATTCATGGAACACCTATTTCAAAAACAGACTGTGTCTACACAAGTAAAGCAACAGAGTAATATCAGATGTACATCTAGACAAAATGAAACTCAGGCTATTCAGAAGAAAAAATAAATTCAATGATTTCCACCTGAGTTGTGTACAACTCAATTGAACTTTATAATGTGTTGGCAAAAGAATACCATAAAGCAGTTCCTGAAAGAGCAAACTGTATGGCAATCAGCTGTTGGGACTTTGTAACTCAACTAACTATATACTTACAAGTTTTTCATAATTAGCAAAAGTAATCACAAAGCCTATCTTTTACACAGGTAAGCCATTTACTTCAATTAAAGACAATAGAGCTAATGCTAATGGTACAACTTAGTACATTCATTGAGAGAAATCCAGTTTTTCTGTTTTGTTGTTGTATTACAAGGGATAATTATTCATTGTTACATGGAGGATAGGGAGCCTCCCTGAGTATAAATTTGATGCACTATTGAAATTAAGGGTCAGGCGCGGTGGCTCACGCCTGTAATCCTGGCACTCTGGGAGGCCGAGGCGGGCGGATTGCTTGAGGTCAGGAGTTCGAAACCAGCCTGAGCAAGAGCGAGACCCCATCTCTACTATAAATAGAAAGAAATTAATTGGCCAACTAATATATATAGAAAAAATTAGCCGGGCATGGTGGTGCATGCCTGTAGTCCCAGCTACTTTGGAGGCTGAGGCAGAAGAATCGCTTGAGCCCAGGAGTAGGGCTCAAGGTTGGGTTGAGGGTTGAGTAGGGTTGAGGTTGCTGTGAGCTAGGCTGACGCCACGGCACTCACTCTAGCCTGGGCAACAAAGCGAGACTCTGTCTCAAAAAAAAAAAAGGAAAGAAATTAAGACATACGGTCTTACAGTGACATGTTTGCAGATAGTGAAGAAGGGATTTGAGAGCAGCAAATCACTAGAGACAAAGCAAACAGTGCACTTGAAGATTAACTTACTATAAGAGAAAAAGGATGTCCTACCATCATTAACCACCTCTGAGATGCAGCAGTCAAGTACCTGTACTCTTACCTTCATGGCTAAGTACCAGCATCTTCAGTACTGAGAAGGAAAAATTGAGTTCCAGCCTTCCTGGTACCAAGACATCAGAGAGGCTGCAGCTTAGAAACAGAGTTGCAGCCTGAAATGGCAGCTCAGTGAAGCTTTCAGGAACAACAGCTGAGTTTTGGCTGGATTGTTGTAGCCCTGCCTGTTAGTCCTGGTAACAAGCAACAGCAGGCCCATTCTGAAACACAGAACATACCCCTTTGGGAATTCCCTCTGTCAGGAATACAAGAGTCTTAGAAGTAAATCACAAAACATCTAGATTCGATTTATACTTACAGATTGGTAAAAACTAATCTCTCTTTGTCGATTTTCTGAATTTTTTACAATGGTTGGGTAGTGTTATTATAAGAAAAAACAACAAAAGTCAACTTAAAAAGAACAAACTGTTCTAGTATAAGCTTGGATTTCCTTATATTATGCTTACTCAGCCAATGTCTATGGACCACATCCCTATACCAGGCCAGTGGTAGACAGGATATAGCAAGAGAGAGATGACCTAGTCCCTACTCAGTCTCAGAGGGAAGACAAATTTCAGTAAACCCATGGGTTCTGAGTTTACTAGTATCGTTAAGGAAGAAATGACCTGTTCTGTTTAGAAGGGCGAAGTCAGGAAATGGTGTGAGGTTGATCAAGAAAAGAAGAACCATTTGAGCTGGTTATTAAAATATAAGTAGGAGTTCTTCAGATAGAATTGGAAGGTAAGGTATAATATGATGTGTTGAAAAGGTCTGGTTCAGAGTGGCTGAAACAGAGTATGTGAAGGAAATAGATTAGGTACAAAGACCTGATAGGTTGTCAAGGTCATTGTATGACATGAAACTACATTTGGGCTTTGCCCTTTAGGGAGTGGAGAAGCCACTGAAAAATTTTAACAGGTGGGGTAAATATCAACAGATTTGTATTCTAGAAAGACCTATTTGTAGACTATCCAGGAGGTGGATTTGATGGTGAGAAGCAAAGGGTGAAGGCAAGTTGGAAAACTGCAAAAATATTTAAGGAAATAACTGCAATATTCCAGAACAGAAGCAATAAACTCCCAAATGAAGGTCATTACAGAAGGGATGGATAAAAGAGGAGAGCTAATGACATGATAGGAAGATGGAAGTTCCAGGAATTCATGAAAAACAACATGAGTGAGAGAGAGGAAGACATTTAGAGAAAGACTTCTAGAATCCTTTTAGCTTGGATGACTTAAAGAATGATGCCATTACATGGGATAGATAATTGTACAGAAAGCAGATATTTTAACAAAAACCAAAACTGAGTGTTCTGTACATTGTATGCTGCATACAAAAATCTCAGTTGCTAAGGGATGCAGCGTGTTTTGTTTTTTTTTTTTAGTTTCAAGGTACACAAATATAACTGTGAAAGACATAATAGTTTGAGCAATAGGAAGGAAAAGGAAGATATTTCCCTGCTCCTTTGAAAAGATTATTTGTTAATAAAACTTCTGATACAGTTAACACAATTGTAGATGACAGTCACACAGGGTCTTCCAGGAACAGCATATGGAAAATCACTGACCATGAGCCCAAAGCCTGCCTTCTCCAACCAGAGCTCTCTTTCCTGATCAAAATGAGTCTACCTGGGGTTTATTTTCATTAAACATTTGCTCAACCGGGATCTTACAATCTTCTGTTTAAAAAAAAAAATTAACATGACTCTTTACTATTTAAATAGTTATATTTAATTTTATTTTAAGACAATAAAAAAGAAATTATGATTCTGATGTGATTTTCAGACCAAAGGACATGTCTCACAAAGCCTGTAAGAAATTATGGCCTATTAAGTGTGAAATCTATAAAATTAGGCATGAAAATTTTAACAAAAGTATGAGATTTTCATTTGTAATAGTAACTCTAGAATTTTCTTCCAAGAAAATGAATAAGATGTAGTACCTCCTTTTTTCTAAAACCTGTCTTCAAACTAAAACCATTAGAAATTTTCCAGTTTGTAGTTAATGTTAAGTTTTATTCAATTAATTAAAAGTCCTCTCTCTTTATGCCAATTTTCCAGGCGTTAAGAGGCACTTTGAAAAAGTAATAAATTATCCAGGTGTGGTGGCCCACGCCTGTAATCCTAGCTCTCTGGGAGGCCGAGGCGGGAGGATTGCTCGAGGTCAGGAGTTCGAAACCAGCCTGAGCAATAGTGAGACACCATCTCCACTAAAAATAGAAAGAAAGTAATTGGCCACTAAAAATATATAGAAAAAATTAGCCAGGCATGGCGGTGCATGCCTGTAGTCTCAGCTACTCGGGAGGCTGAGGCAGAAGGATTGCTTGAACCCAGGAGTTTGAGTTTGCTGTGAGCTAAGCTGATGCCACGGCACTCTAACCCGGGCAACAGAGTGAGACTCTGTCTCTAAAAAAAGAAAGAAAGAAAGAAAGAAAAAGTAATAAATTATTTGATCTTTTATTTGTTGAAAATAATCCTGTGCTTTAATAAATTAATAAATCACTGACTTGTGACCATTATACATGACCTGAGGCTAAAGTCTGGTACCTTCCTCTCAGCTAATTGTACTTCTTCAGCTGACCAGAGGTCCTCACATTTATTGCTAGTGAGTATGTTACATTCCCAGAATTATTAATGGGTGCCCATTTTAATGGTGCCAAGAATAAGCTGCCAGTTCCTGCAGCTACAAAATTACTGAACTGAAAGAGACTGATGAGGTCACCTGAGCTGTTTAATCCCTTGCCCAGAGGCATGACCCCACTGAAATGAGGCCTCCCTCAGAAGAACGTACTTCTGAACAACATTGAAGACAGAGTAGAGAGGAAAGGAACATTGGTGCCAAAACCGTAATGCTAAGGAGCTTGTTGATCTTGGGACCAATATCCGCTCCTGCACCTCAGCTGGACCAGGGAGTAACTGCCTGGACAAGATCTTCTCAGAGTCAGAGAATTAGGATGCTAATCTTGGGGGGTCTTGATGAGCATGCCATAATGATTGACACGTACCTAAGCACATGAGCCTGGGAAATAACTTCAAACCTACCCTCAGTTTGTAACTATAAGCTGTACTGTCACAAAAGATACATATTCATGGATATACACAGTGTAGTTAAGTAGTGTAAAAGCTGGAATAATGGGCTTTACTTTCTTCTCCTTTTTTTTTTTTTTTAGAGATAGGGCCTCACTCTGTTACCCAGGCTGCAGTGCAATGGCACAATCACTGCAGCCTTGAACTCCTGGGCTCAGGTGATCCTCCTGCCTCCGCCTCCTGAGTAGCTGAGACTACAGGTATGTTCCACCAAATCCAGCTAATTTATTTATATATTTATTTATTTTTGTAGAGACAGGGTCTTGCTATGTTGCCCAGTTTAGTCTCGAACTCCTGGCCCGAAGCAATCCTCCCATCGTGGCCTCCCAAATTGCTGGGAGTATAGGCATAAGCCACTACACCCAGCCTCATTTTTTCAATAAAAAGAAACTTTTTGAGCAAAATTTTTAACAAAAGCCCAGAACATAACAGAGGTCAGAGTTGAAGTGGACCAGAAGGACCAGGAGCCCTGCCTTTGCTCATAGGCCCTTGTGACAACTTGGGCTCCACAGTGCACAGTTCAAAAATCCACCTCATGAGGAACCTGAGGCCCAGAGTGGTTTGTTACCTCAACTTTCTCAGTTATTAATTGGCAAATATATATCATCAAGCCTTATTGAATTAAATACAGTAATTTTGACTAGATAGCTCTTCTTGTCAGGGATTGCTTGAAAGGTACAGAATTCTACTCAAACTCACTCAAGTAAAGGGGGAGATATTAATAAAATAAAGAGGGAAGCTGAGATGCAATCAGAAGAGAATGAAGCTCTTCTTCTCACCAACAAATCTACCTACCCAATGTACATGCACCTGGGACCCATATCATCTACCCATTACAACAGAAAAATTATCCCTGTCTCTAAGTCCAACTCTTTTATTTCAACAGTGGATTACATCTTCTTTTCAACTCAAAGAGTTTTGTACTTAAATTATTCCCTCTCTCCTGTGTCATCAATTTACTCCTCTCTGCTATATTACTACCATTAGTACACAAGTGTTAAATAACTAAATAAATAGTAGTCTGTACCAAGGTTCCCCTCTAGTCTCTATCCATTTCTCCGCTAACCTTTAAAACAAAATTCCTCCAAAGATTTGCATTGATATTATTTTACCTATTCAGCTTTCTTTTGGTTAGTATTTGCATGGTATATTATTTTCCCATCCTATCTCTTTCAACTTTCTACTTTCCTATATTTTTAGATGTCTTTTGAAAGCAGTACATAGTTAAGTTTCTGTTGGACAATCTTTGCTCTTAATAACAACATATAGGCCATATATATTTAATGTAATAATTGATATATTTGAACTTAATTATACCATCTCATAGTTTGTTTTGTGTTTCCTTACTAGTTCTATGTTTTAATTTCTTTCCTACATTTCCTTATTTCAAATTAATTGAGATTATTTATTGTTCCAGTTTTCCTCTCTAAAACAGACATACTTCTTTTTACTATTTTTACAAGTTACTCTAGAAATTATAATATGAACTTGTACAATTCAAGGAACTTATATACCTTTTAACTTCATTTAACCCCCTCTTGACATATATGCCATTGCTATTGTATATTTTAACTCTCAACATATTCAAACCCGATGGAAATTATAATTATTGTGTTATACAGTCAATCTACTATTCATTTAGACTTACACACATTTTGGTTGCATTTTATTCTTTCCTTAATCTCTAAGCTTCCATCTAGTTTCATTTTCCCACTACCATTTCTTTTTGGCCTTTTCGCTAAGATCAAGTGTCATCCTCCTACTACCTGAAAAAAAATATTT